>JAHWFP010118278.1:0-18202 GCA_023313725.1 Lithobius niger | reverse complement strand
CAAGGTTCCAAAAGGGTCGGCCTTTGAAAGTAGTGATATTATTCAATTAGGGAAAGGCCGCCGAGGTTATGCTATTAGCCAAGTTAATCGCACCGAACAATGCTTTGGACGTTAAATAAAAACTTGAAGATTGTAACCGCAAGTACCAACGTCCTTTCTAGTTTTCATTTACCTTTCGAACTATTCGTCGGTGCGATTAACTTGGCTAATAGGATTAACCTCGGCGGCCTTTCCCTGGTTGAATGATATCATTACTTTCAATGGACGACCCTTTTTGAAAACTTGGCGGCTTCTCTTATGCTAGTTAGGGTTTTGGGTGGATTTCACTTGCTGATTGGGGCTGTTACTAACGCCCTCGAACGACAGTCCATGGCTACAGGTGAATCAGCTTCGAATCGTCGCTTTTAGCAGCCATATTGCATAACCTACCTCCGTGTCCTATTTCTCTCTCAAGGCCCAGCCGGTAGTTTAGTACCGTGGTTGCGGGCAGCAAGAAATTTCCAAATTCCAGATGATTTATGGTCAAGCAAAATTTGCAGCGCAGTTAATTTGTATGCATGCAGGGTTCGTACAACAGAAGAGAGTGCTCTCTTAACGTATTTTCCAGCACCCGTATTCGAGAAGTTTTTTATTTATCCAGTACTGCTGGATAGTTCCGATTTTAGGGTTAACCATTTCAGCAAAATCGCAAGTTTACACATAAAGTATTAAATAACAGGTGAGAATTAATTTAAACATATTCAGTCATGAAAATACCATTTTCTCATGACTGCATTCCATTTTGTTTGGCAGTCCTGAAGCACCTAAGGCAACATTAGACTAGGTTTCGTAGGACATTCCAGATTTTCCGTTTAAAAAATAATTCAGGTTATCCGGGAATTCCCAGTATTTTCCATTAAAAAAAATTAGGATTTCCAGTATTTTTCCATTTAGAAAATAATTTGGTTGTAGGGGAATTTCCAGTATTTTCTATTAAGCAATTAATTTAGGACTTCCAGTATTTTCTATTTTGAAAACAATTTAAGTTGTAGGGGAAATTTCCATTACTTTACGTAAAAAAAATTAGGTTGTAGGGGTGTATCCAGTATTTTCCATTGAAAATGAATGATTTAGGATTGCAATATTTTTTTCCATTTAAAAAATAATTTCAAAGAACACAACAAAAAAACTTTACCTCCTCCGAAGAACATAAAATGGTTGTACACTTGAATTTTCGGTGACACTCCTTTCACCTTCATCAGAAGTCGTACAAGAAAATAAATTAAAAGTCATATCGGAGGTGGTAAAGTGTTTTTGTTATACTCCAGATGCCTTTTAAATACCATGACTGCCGGCTGCCGGTGTTTTCGAAAAATAATTTATCTAACATATTCCAGTTTCCGTTTAAAAACTGATACTCAACGTTAAAACGTTTTAAATATTTTTTTCAAAAAGACAAAACGTTCGATCCCAAGCCAAAAAAAATAAAAATAACATGTAGCTTTTAACATTGCTGTCGAGTTCAAATGCTTGCATGACCTGGTGGCAAGTAACCGTATAAAAGTTCTACATGTATTATTCCTGAATATTACTATAAAATTCTGTATACAGATTTTTAAATATTCTTTTTCTATATTAGTGAAAATAGCGTGAATAAACCCTTCAAACAAGTAAGTCGGTCACATACACGTCTGTTCGTGAATTTTTTTGGCATGGATTACAAATTACTAGCATTTGCCAGGATTGCTTACCTGCGTTCTCCTGGTTACCTAACTCACTACTAACCCCTTCTGGCACAGAATTCGTTCTGAATCCTTTTTACGAGCACGCTAGGAAGCCTCAATTCCAATGGCGCAATAAAGGAAATCGTTGCAATGTACGTGAAACAGTACGTAATTTCACAAACTGCGTATACCACACAATCACGGAGAAGGATTAAGATTCTATAAATAAACGCCTTCACTAAACTTTCCGTGCTGTTCCAAGTTAGAACCGGAAGCCAAGTCTAGATCAGACCGAACGGCGAGATATGTATTACGATGTGCGAAGGAAGGGGAGCTATTTCTAGCATCACTGACACAGTTGGGTGCACCTTTCTTTTAGGCATTAAAACCACATGCCTGCTCGTCCTACGCACCCATACTTGGCTCGCAAGACGCATGTTGGAGCGTGCGGGGGAAATTGTACCCAGCTCGGATGCTATGACGTCATGATTTTTCGCGAATAATGGGCCGCCATTTTAGATTTGGGAATAGTATTGCGGAAAAATAAAGGAGTTAAAGGCCGGTTGCCACCAAATTAGAATTCCTTTGCTTCCTGCGAGAGAGAACTCAGTAGCCTAGATGCTGCAATGCTAATTCGGTGACAACCTGCCTTTAAAGGTGCCTATTCACTAAATGACAGGATGCAGCATCTAGCGCCCTCTACCATTATTAAGTTCTATGAGGCACTTGATTTCAATAAGCGAAGGAATGCGCAAAGAAATGTCTTTTTACACGACAAAACTAGCCACGTGCCACCTTAATTATTGAATGTAAAGTTGGTGCACCAGGGAGCAAGCGGTCAAGGTTAACGATATCACTGTCAGTAGATGGCGCGCATCTAGCGGTTCAAAATCTGCGATATACTATAGAGCAGTGACACGACGTAGTATTATTGTATACAACTCTATGGTGGAGCCTTAATGGGTTAGCTGCAAGGGGCACTGCAGAGAGAAACAGAAGGGCGTCATACTGAAGCCGATGCTGTTAAGAGTGATTTCTTAGACCTAAAACGCGCGACTTTTGTTGTTGGAGAAAACAACGTTATTTTAAGCCTAAAAAATCCGCTCTTCCGCTGTTTTTCCCTCCATTTTTATGTAGTGCACCTTGTAGTTACGCCCTCCAAAACCCATACTGGTGCCAATATGGCGGCAAATGTCACTGCTCTATAGACAAAAGCGCCCGTGATGTCGTTAGGCTTAACTTTACCGCTTGCTCCCTGGTGTACCTGGATGCACCAACTTTACACTCAATAATTAAGGAGACACTGGCTTGTTTGTTTCATAAAAAGAAGTTTATTTGTGTGTTCCTTCCCTTGTTGAAAGTAAGGACTAGATAGCGGTAAATGGCTGCAGATGCAGCTGCCTGTCATGTGGTGGCAATTCCCCTTTAAGGTAAAGTTTAATTGAACTTAAGGTTTCAGATACTACACTGTGCTGTAGTGTTTAGTTCACGTGAAATCTTACTGCTGAATTGTACCATTAGACATGTAAATAATATCAAAGCCATTGCAACGGTTATTTGAAATGCTTATTTAATGTTTTATTGCGTGATTGTTTAGTAATGTCCATTAAATTAGACTTCAGTTTTCAAAATGTTGACGCCTAAACAAAGAATGAAACATATTTTTGATACTGGTAAAATTTAAACATCAGCATGGAATTAACGAAAATCAGCTAAATACATAGCCACACACATCTCACACACCTCATAATTTTTCCATAATTCTTAAGAATTCTTAAGTCAGGTCATCTTTCCATTCATCAGCCTATTCATGACTAAACGATTATTGCGATATTTGCGATCATCGCTAATTATAACAATCCTATAGTTCAGAATTTCACAATGTGACACTTAGTCCGTGGTATGCCTTTAACTATACTTCAGATTCCGCAGATTATATTATAAAAATTACAAGCCTTATTTATGTGTTTCCTGAATATAAACAATTTATATATTTTTTTGTTTTATAGAAGCAATCTGTATGACTGTAAGTCACTTATTAAAAGCAACTCAGTCATCTATTATAAACGTAAGTTTAATACTTATTTCAAACACTGACAAAACAGGCTGCGATAACTGTAGAACACAGAAATCCTTACGTTAAACTATCGCTTGGGTTGAGGATCGCGATAAAATTGCGATAAAATTACGAAACTTGCGTATCACTGCCCGGTGAAATTCTAGCCAAGGTAACTGACCTGCACTAACCTATCTTTAATAACACCAAGATTACAGAAAACACTGACAAACGAACCCAGCAATTCTACTCCAAATCACGGAAGTACACTTTGGTCATACAAAAACCTCATAGAAGAAATGAAAAAGTGCCCAGCAAAGTCCATACAAACTTCTTTACCCAACATTAGCGCGACGTTACCTGTATTTGAACCCGGTAGCACTCTTACTCAACGTCATCATACCATCCAATTTTGTCACCGTGTCTAAAAATACGAACACTAAAAAAAAAAATGCCCCAAATGCTTGAAGGTGGGTTTGCATGCAATTCAAACATACCGAATTCTCCTCAAACTGCTACTTAGTTTTTTACAAAACTCGCAAAACTAAATATAAAACTAAATATTGCCTGAAATAATATACCAGCTTTGTAGACTTCAGATTGTAGGAACGATCGTAAGTTTTCTATAACATGTCAACCTAAAATGATCACAAACCACGTGTACATTTTTGTGTCATTCATTTTGAAACTGGAGTGCCTAGCTACCATTATACGCACATTAATAATGCTTCAACACGCAACTACTGTGATATATAAGTCTGCCTCGTCTTGAAACGAAATGAAAATGGAAAAAGAAGACGTACAGATGTTAAAAACATCCGTCGTAGCATCTGAAGACGGATGCAATCCCCGGTTGCGACGACGGGTGCTTCTTTATATCAGTCACGTGTATTTCAAAGCCGACTGCCGAGCATGATTCACATATTTAAAAAAAATTACGTCGCTTTCAGTTTCTCGTAGCAAGTTATCCACTTCCGGCCACTATGGACAGAGACGCAATAATAGGCAGCTAATTTTTCTATACGACACATTAGACATGAGCACACTAACAAATGATTTGGCCTGATACAGCTTCTGTCCGGAGGGGTCAATGATTGGGAATTGTGAAGGTGATGATGTTTGGGTTGGGGGGGGGGGGGGAGGGTATTGGAACCATTTTCACACATTCGCAATGAAGATTTCTTCACCGAGGGTTTCGATACGATTTGTCAAATTTTTCTGTAAGTTTAAATTACTGAAGTTAATTAATTTCCCTCATTTAAATTATTGCATTGAACTAATTCCTCCCGTGGAGGCCTATATCTTATCCGGAATTTTATGTTTCGTCCTTCAAATTTTTTTCCCACTGTCAGCACTTTGGTCCCTTCACATTTCTCAGTGGACCTTTACTTATGGGTTCGGAACCAAACAGATTTTTTGGGACTTTTTTTGTCGGTCTATGTACGGTAACTTTAATAATTATATTTTATTTATAGCTGATGACGTAACTAAGCATTTTACACGACAATTGAATGACATTTAAAACGTACATAAAACATACATAAAAAAAAATTAGAACCACTTAAAGATAAATAAACTCAAATAACAAAAGAACTGAGAATTACGTAACTAACACACTTTTCTTCCTTACAGGATATTAAGTGGACTCCTTTAGGACGCGTTTATACAACCACTTGTCTTTGCTTTCTCTCAACTATAGAAGCTTTGAAATCATCTGAAATTCCAACATGGTGGCGGTTTTAGCTCTGTCGGCTCGTAACGGAAACAGTCGATAAAGTGAGTTCATAAGCGACTTTACCTTATTGTCACGGATTATACGATTGCACGCATTTACTCAAACGATGTCGGATTTACAAACGCGACAATACAAACGCAAGTCGTTGCGTACGTGCCTTACGCTTGTCACGTATCTTACGTGTAATGCTTGCTTCCATTGTTGGCTTTCCTGTTCGGCTCAGTTTAGCAGCATTAAGTCAAACGTATCCAAATGTTGCTTGTTCCTATTTTTTCTTCCGGGTGAGATGGTTTCGACACATTCACTCAAACCGATTTGCACGTAGGATACACGATAACGGTGGTAGGCTATAGCCTTTAAATGATTGCTTGTTTGAAAATAAATACACAATTTTTCAACCAGTAAACATACGTAGAGGGGGGACAGCATTATGGGAAACTTAACAGCTGAAGTAATTTACTGTTGTTAATTTTGTCGTTAATTTTAATAGTGGTAAACTTAACTTGTTTTTGATTAATTATACGATTATAACCTTGTTTTATTCATTTTTCAGGACCACTAAACTGATTTTGGTAAAAAATATTAAACAAGTCCTAATATTTTACGCAATACTTTAAGGAAAAAATTCACAGTACCACACACTATTATTTTTTACAGTTGTTAGTTGAGTACGACACTGAAAGGACATTGTATTTTATGTGTACATGGCATACATATATTTATTCAAATCCAGACAATTCGTATCTATTTTGGGGAGGTTTGAAAGTACACATTTTTTCCAGTGCCATCCATTACTGCCAAATCTTGATTTTTGGTTTTACCAGTAATAAGCTATTATTACACATAATATCAACAAATTGGCGGTGATTCTGCTTAGTCGCGAGTCAGCTTAGTGTCAAGCGCATTGAAATACACAGAATCCAACACACATTCGACTCTGAGACTCGTGAAAATCTTTTCACCATTATTTCCGACCACTTGTCATTATTGACAGTCCACGAATACGGATCCTGTGTATATTTTTGCCATACTGTCATTTTGTCTGTTTTGGACACAATAACATTCGCAACTTTTACCGGATTTTGGTTCAAATTCCCTGACAAAGAAGATTTGGTGGATGAAAGAAGCCTTTCAAAGATGGTAAGCTTATTCCTACCTCAAATGTTTTAAGGGGAGGGGGGGGAGGCCGAACTTGGACGTAGAGCACTGGGCGAAAATCATAGAAGTGGAACAGCAAACTACTTCCCCGTGGAGCACTGGGCAGAAATCATGTAAAGTCGTGAATCAAAGCCCTTCCCTGTAGAGCACTGGGCAGAAATGATAGGTTTCTCCCCAGTGCTCCACGTGGAAGTGCTTTGCTGCTCCGCTTATATGATTTCAGTCTATTGCACTACGTCGACTATAGAAAAGTTACTCGCTCGGCCGAGTAATTTTGGTTTTCGGAACTCAATTTAATGCCTGGTATCTATGGTATTCCATGATACACATGGAGTATCAAAACTCCTTTGTACCTTCACCCCCCCCCGCCCCCCTACACTCCAAAATAAAGACGACACAGTCAGTAGTTACCTAATGATTTACTGTGTTTTAATTAATTGCTTGCATAGTTACACTTAAATTGCATAAATGATACGTAGGATGTAATGTGGAGCCCTAAAGTAGGCATAGAATTGCCCCCCTCCCATCCCCAACATATCAATTCTATTCTTTTTTTTTTTTTGCTTTAAAAAAAACCGGAAGTAAGGTCCCAATTAGGAAAATGTGCGCACGGTTAACCTAAGGTGATGAACGAAAACAGCTTATAAATCGGATAAATGGAGTGCGTTTGCCACCACTAGCTACCTGGGAATAGAGACTAACTGAAGATGACGACATACGAATACAATTTATTAAATAACAAGCGTGACGGGAAAAAAATGAATTTATGCAATGCACAATTTAAAGTTTACAGTATGCAGTGTTATTTGAAACATGCGCACAACCAGACAGTCTATTGAACTGTTATCTCAGCGTTTTAAATATATAGATTTGTTCTTATTATTTTAACATAACCACGTGGACTTTCCCCTACCTGGGATCCGATATCTGTTTCTTACAAGAGAGCTAAATAGCGCGGGGGGGGGGGGGGGAGCACCCTTGTAAGGCCCGGTTAGTACTACCTTAGAGACATTACTGACCGTAGTGCGTCAATAAATTACGAGTAGTTAAGTTCAACTCTGTACGAATTTGGGGGAGGAGGGGGAGGAACTGGTGATACATCCTATCCCTTCCAAAACTTAAAGACCAAAAACAATAAATAAATAAATAAAAATGCGGTCTTACCTGTCTGTGAGCCTGTGGGGGCCACACCGGTCGGCGTCTCGAAGTTGGGGGTGAGTCTCCCATGTCGTTGCTGTTGGGGGCGGCTCCCTGATAAACCGTGGTGTTGCCGGATGAAACGGGCGCCTGTTGGCGTTGATTCCCAAACCCCGGGGTGCTTGACGCACTGGTAGTTGGGGTTCCTTGGGCCGCTTTCGTTAGCGACTGGTGAGCTGCTACCGTGGGGTGGTAGGCTGGCGATACGGCGACTGGGGCCTGAGTGGACAGCGGCTGGGCTGTCACTTGTGGACGGTACTGTTGCTGAGACAATTGTTGGGTACCGGTTGGAGTCTGCGGCTGGGGACGGTATTGTTGCTGTGTCGGTGAACGCAGCGGTTCAGCGGCAACCTGCGGGCGGTAACCGGGCGATGCCGGTGGATCGACTTGCGGACGGTACTGTTGTTGGAACGACGGCTGCTGATACTGTTGAGCCGGCGTCGGAGAATGCAATGGCTGGGCAGCGACTTGCGGGCGATATTGTTGCTGCGATCCGGTTGGCGGGCGGTATTGTTGCTGCGATCCGGTTGGCGGGCGATACTGTTGCTGCGATCCGGTTGGCGGGCGGTACTGTTGCTGGTAAACCGGTTGCGATGCCGCTTGCTGGTACTGCTGCTGCCTCTGAGCAGCGATGGACGGGTGATACGGTGCGGTACCGGTGCTGGGCTGGTACTGCTGATTCGATTGGTATTGTTGGTTTTGAGTCTGCGGCGGTGGTGGCCACTCGACGGCTAGTGGGCTCGGCTTCCTATAACGAAACCAGACTTAAAAACAAACAAACAATCGACCACACACGCGGGCGGCCGCACACCGGAGTTTTCGTTTAGCGGTAAGTTCGGTACCCCACGCGCGACTTCGTACGTCGTCGCGCAGTCGAAATTGCGGAGTTGGTGAAAATCCGCGTACGGGACCCTGGCTAGACACGAGGAAACCCTCTCAACGCATGCGCCACCCCAAAATAGTTTCTATCCTTGGCTGTAAAAACGTCACTATCTGTTTCTCCGCCTTCCTCCCTGCTTAACTAAAAACCCGCCTGACAATAGCTATTCCGGATTTAGCCGAATGAACGAAGAACGAAAAAATAAACTGTGACGTAACATGCTTGTAATTCACGGACAAACTAGACGACGACTTCCCCTGCGAATTTCATTCCCTTTCCCGTTACCTTGGCAACGCAGCCTCCGGCATTCCACCACACTTATTCATGCGTTTGTTCTGGCTTTGGCCCGCATCTTGAAACGTGGGTTGGAAGAAGTTGGGTTGGAATAATCGGCAAGTTTAGTTACAGCCGCTCGCTGGCTTGCACCAAGCCGTTAAATGACCAAATATAGTACTTAAACGAAATGGCTATAAAATGCTTGCACCGGCTGCTTACTCACTTTCTCTATCTATCTACACCTGTCTAATTTCGGGGGATTACAAACCACGATTTTCTTAACGCCGCCTGTACCACTAACCTATTTTCGTACTTATTGGACTGCCTCAGGGCGGAGTGATTGCTTACCTAACTTCTTGAAGCTTGCCGGCAGGACTCAGTGGCGCAGGGACTTCTTCCTCTGGAAAAGAGAAGACCAATGTGTTGGCGTGGCAAACTTACAAACTGGAACTTTTGGGATCTTTACATTGCTGAGCTTAAAAATGCGATATTGATGATATTTAAGTTACCTGGACCACAATTTTTACGATTATTCAGTTCTTTTTTAGTAAAATTGTCACAGGGTGGCTGGAGAAAAATCTGAGTAGAATAGCAACAACACCAAATACGACAAAAACTACTTTTTGCCTTCCTTTCCCAACCCCGGCACCTTTTTCCCCCTCCTCCCTCCCCCCCGGATTTTTTTTCCCCAAAAATAAAAATGAAAATAAAAACGTTCGAGGAAAAAAAGTACTGGAGAAAAGGCTGTTGATAATAGCTCTACAGAAAAAAATGGGGGAAAAATATCTTGTGGGGTAGGGAGGAAAAAAATGGTTATCGTCATTTTTGATGTTGTTGCTATCATATGTTATTTTAGGTCAGTTGCCTTAGCTCGAATTTCACCAGGCAGGCAAGTAAGAGGTTCACCTGCAGAGAACGTCTTTCATTACGTTTTTTTTTACACCGGATTTTTACCGGATTTCTACAGAAATTTTTTCCCCTCTTTTCTCACAGACCCGACGGATATTTTTACGCAGATTTTCTTTTTTCCTCGAACAGTTTTCCTCGGATTCTTATTTTTTTCTCTGCTAAAAGTTGATGTTCAAAGGAAAGTTAAGATTCCACTGCAGATCTGTAGGCTGCCGACCTAAACACATTTACGACGCAGACTCGTCTTTGCAATCTCGCAGCTGCAAGCTAGAAATCACCTGAAATTCCAACATGACGGCGGTTTTAGCTGGCGACTCACAACGAAAACAGTCACTAATGTGAGTTCAGAAGCGATTGGGAAAATTATTTCGTCAGGAGGAATTCTTTATCTTATTGCCACGGATTGTGCGACTGCAAGCACTTACTCAAACGATGTTGGATTTACCTAATCCCGGTAGCATGGTTACCATAGCAACGACGCCTTTGGGAACGCGATTAAATTTTGGCTACGAGAATACAAATGCAAGTCGTTGCATAAACGTGCCCTAGGACCAGCATTTTTTATGTTCATCAGTACTTTGAAAACAATTCCAGCTGGATTCCTTCGCTTGCTGCAAGATTTTAACGATATCACAGACGCTAGATGGCACTAGCGTCTACTACGTAGAACTGAACGATTTTCATTTTAACGATTTTCATTTTAAACGGCAAATAATGTGATATAAGCTTACTTATTACAATAATACGCCTTTTTTTTTAACTCTAGCCATATAAAACCAACTTTAAAATCCGTTTCATATCGCGCTAGCAGTTGTACCAGGCTCCGTCCAGCGTTTGTTTCGCCCGTGGTCGTTTCCCAATTTTCGGTCGGTGTGGCCTAAACGTTGAACGCGACAGTCAATTTCGGTTGTTGGAGTACTCCCCTTTTCCTCTCATCCTCTACGTGCCCTCTCCCCTCCTCCTTCCCTCCTATCCTAACAACAACAAAAAACTTACGGTGCAGGTTCAGTTAATGCGTAATGAGGTGCTTAATGGTAACATACGTATTACTCCCCCACCACACTCCCAATATCTTTTTTTCTAAAGAGCAGGGCTAACAGACGCACTGCCCAACACACGGGCATTTGCCGTTCAGACCCTCCTCCACTCCTCATTCCCAGTTTATAGCGCCGTAGCGAAGGGTACTGGATTGGTGGGGGGGACTCCCATTTTGGTAACTCATGTTATGATTTTGCCAACTAGTTTAAAAAATGACATTGGTGCTGCCAGTAAAGTAGTTTTGTCAGGCTCCGGCAAACCCAACTAAGTCACAATGATTGTTTGTCACAATGACTGTCTTTCCCCCGTCACTGACCATCGCCTATATATTTACGTTTAAAAAATAAATAAAAAATTGTTTACAGTGACTTAGTTTCATTTTTATAGGCCAACAGGAATGACCGCCTGGGAATCTAGCTGTTGCAGACATAGGGCCTTAGGGCTTCGGGCAGATGACCAGGAGTGGTTAACGCTCGTTAAACCCTTTGAAACCCTTTGAAACCCTTTGAATTTCAGCCATTTACTAGTATCATTTCCAATGTCTAATGCGCGGGCTGTAAAATGGAATCATCCATCCAGGTTTCTTAATGTTTTCCTCTTACATTTCTCTATTTTTTTTTAGTCTACCGGATTTTTTGTTGATTTTTTTTAGTGTTTGTTTTTTCTTCTATTTACGTCCTTGTCTTAAAAATACTTGGCTTGTGAAAACTCACTTTATTCTCCATTATTTTTAGCAGTTGCCCGCGACCCGACGCAAAAATAGAGACGCCACCCATTTTCAGTAATTAAATTTATACAGAGGCAGCTGATGGATGTAATGATCTTCACCTGTTTTTGAAATAAAAAGTATCATGACACCTTTCAATTTGCCCTTGACGTCACTTAGAGGTCGTTTAAGTATATACTGGAAATGCACAGATTTCGTCCACTTTCCAACACCAGCTCGTCCTCAACGAATTTGATCTTGAAAATGTGAAATCATTTCCTAGCTCAGCTGTCGTTTCCTTTCGGCCGTATCAATGGTACTTATTTTTTTAACTTTACTTTAAAAAAAAATTTTTTTATGGATTCCAGGGAAATTTGCTGGACTACGTAAAGGCCTTTAGAAGTAAATTTGAAAGTAACACTTCTAAGGCCACTAAAAATTAATCAGGTGGTTCTCAGGAGCGCACGCATGGGTTTCCTCTTAGAGCATGAATCGTTTTTTATGACATTGTCTAAAAAAAGTACCAATCACGCATCAGCACTTTCTACAAATATTACCTGGAGCCGATGACCACATGAGCTCTTGCTCCATTCACATGATCACCTAGAAACTAATCTAAGGATCGTTCAGAGGCAAGAAACAACTAAAAACTTGGATCGAAATAATGACTTTTATCAAATGTGTAACTTTTGCACGCTGATCCTGTCATCAAAACATAGGTATTGTACTCGACGTACACTTCGGACGTTAAATGAAAACTTGAACATTGCTACCGAAAGTATCAATGTTCTAGTTTTCATTTAACCTTCGAACTATTAAGCAGTGCGATTAACTTGGCGAATGTTTTGGTGTGTTGATATCACTCCTTTGGAAGGCCGAACCATTCGGAACTTAGCGGCCCCTTTTATCAGTTTTGGTTTTTGACAAATAAATATTGTACTGGACGACAAAGTGTAAGCTACTGATTTAGTTATGTTTGGTAAAAAAAAAAAAAAAGGCATCACCCACATAATAAAAATCACTAATAAAACGTAAAAAAAGTACCGCCCGCTCACATCAACATTTTTAGTACCACTCCCGAGAACCACTTAATTAATTTTTAGCGGCCTAAAAGAGTGTAAGGCTCAAAATTGTAAGAAGGCATTTGAATCTGTCATTCATACCAAGTTGCTTTTTAAACTTTATTTTTATGAATTACAGGGAAATTTGCTGGACTGGGTAAAGGCCTTTAGAAGTAAATTTGAAAGTAACACTTCTATGAGTGTAATGTTCAAAATTTTAACACGACACTCGAATCTGTCATTCATAGCAAGATGCTTTTAAACTTTATTTTTATTTTATGGATTCCAGGGAAATTTGCCGGATGGGTAGAGGCCTTTGTTTGCGGCAAGCACAGCGTGTGGCCGTTGGTAGACATAAATCGGATGCAGACCAAATCATTAGTGGTGTCCCGCAAGGATCGGTATTGGGTCCCATTCTGTTTGTGCTTTATTTGAATGACCTAACAAACGTACATACAGCTAGTAATCTTGAAAAATTGGCCGACTATTTGAAGGTGCATGTCTACAACTCTGACTGTAACCTGTTTCAGGATAAGGTAACCAACGTGTTGATGTGGTCTGAGAGTCGGCACCTACAATTGTTAAGAGAAAAATGCACGAGATTCTCTATGGTGAGAGAAAATTTCCCCTTTAAGTGCAATGGTGGTGCAGCGGAACTAAACAATTCGGTATCTATCAAAGACCTTGGTGTATTTTTCTATTCTGACTTAAATAAAATCCTCTTCTCATTGCAACTTCAGAACTATGAGGGCAAACTGACCATCTGCATTTGTAAGACGATGTTTTAAATCGGCCAATCTTTCAACCTGTTTGTGAGCATACAAGGCGTGCGTGCGTCCTGTTTGTGTGCTTGAGTATGCTAGCCAGGTTTGGACACCGTACCTGTTAAAAGACATTGACTCATATCGCACCAGTCCAGCGGAGATATACTAAGACTGTGCCGGGGTTACGAAAGCTAAATTATGGACAATGACTTAAATTCCTAAAGTTGCATTCATTGGAACTACACAGATTGAAGACGGATCTTGTTCTGATGTACAAAATTGTACATAATATGTTACCACTCGATTTTTTTTTCGAGTTGAGAACTAAGCTAACTGCTAGAGGCCATTCTTTTAAATCGGAGATTCCCCGGTATGAGAAAAATTGTAGGTAATATTTCTTCAGCAATAGGGTTGTACCTGCATGGAACTCGCTTAGTGAAGAGGCAGTCTCAGCCTTAACGGAACATACTTTTAGAAAATTATTAATTAAACACTGTTTCACAGCCTTCCTTCGACGGCCAGAATTCAATGACCGACGGCACTGGCTCCTTTCCTTTCATTGGGGGTGGTTGTTAGTGGTCCTCGCACCCATTCCTTACCATTTTGCTTTTTATTTTAGCAATCAAGTCTTTTATTATTATTATTATTATTATTACCATAAACTGAGCCACTTTATCTCTACAAGCATTAATTTGCTTCACATGACTAAAGGCTCAAAGAAACTAATTAAAAAACACAATAGTTCTTGCTAGTGCGTTCAAATTTTATTTTTAATTTCCTTAATCAGATCTTGTTTTTAAATTGGCATCTGAAAATCGAAACCGAACCCACCCGGTCTCATGCCGGCTTTATTGCAGACAAGCCCGAGCGAAAAGGTATAAATGCACCGCTTGTTTGAATTTTGACCGTCTGATGGATAAAGGTGATACTAAAATTCGACGCCAGCAGGGCTGTATTTCTGATTTCAAAATTAAGGATAGGTAGTAACATTTAAAAACGAATGTATTTAAAGGTCTAAGACCCTTTTTTATTGTACCCAGTAGACACGTATGGAAACCAGCAAACGTGCATACGTACTTAAACATTTCCTGAATTCTTCACTAAAACTACTCATAACAAAACACTGTAGCGAAAAAGCAACGATTCGGCAGTAATTTCTGCACATTCAGTACCATTGAACCCATAATGTGATACCTTTTTCGTTGTGGTAACATAATCATTCACAAAGCTGAATTCCTGCCAAGTTTCTCACTTTGACACTTATGGAAATTAAAATGGAATAACCTGGTACACTTTGAATTTCAAAGGTCACCCACACTGTGAAGACGATTATTATACTTTTTCTTGATTTACTTAATTTGTAAATTCAGTCAAACAGTACACCTCCCCCCCCCTCCCACCCATCCCCTCCAAACATACTTCTACGAAAAATCCGTGAACCTGCTAAATTCGCAGTTTTAAGTTAGATTTGCTGAACTCCTTTGGTAACACAAACATTGACTATTTGATGGAAATTACACAGTTAACAATAGAAGGGATCGCAGAAATTCTGAAAGAGTCTGAAAATACAGAAAGCACGTGTCCCTCTGCATTTTTAGACCTTCATTTTTAAACACGACTGTATTAGTTAACGAGATTGTTTAAGGATGCGTTTAGGCAACGAGTTGCCTTCGCATTCTCGCAGCTAGAATCACGACGGCACCGGTGTCGTTGCCATGGTTACAACGCACCTCGATTAGCTAAATCCGACAGTCTTGTAATCCGTGACAAAAAGGTAAAGAATTCCTCCTGACGAAACAGTTTTCCCAGTCGCATTTGAACTCACATCATTGACTGCTTTCGTTGGGAGCCGACAGAGCTAAAACCGCCGCCATCTTGGAATTTCAGATGATTGCTAGCTTCTAGTTGCGAGAATGCAAAGACGAGTCGTTGCATAAAAGCAGCCTTAGGTAGGCAGTGCACGAGCGATAACGCAACCCTATAACATCAATAAGAAGAGGATTGTTTTTTAACAAAGACAAATGAGGCGTAGACGGACTCCCCTGCTAGTGTGTTCCCTTACCCCAACCCCCCCTCCTCCCAAAAAAAATGAACCTATTTTATTTTCAAATTGAGTGTCGATCCCAAACATGTCTTTTGAACACTTGCTTCATATTAAGGGCCGTAAAACAATTTGTGCCTTTCTAGTTTTTTTTTAATTCATTTCTTTGAGCCTTAAGTCCACCGAAGCAATTGAATGCTCGTATGGCTGAACCCGCTCAATTTTTGCACATTACCAGAATTTTTTGAGATGAAGAAATACCTGGTAAAGGGTGGAGCCCACCCGGGGATTTTAACCGGGAAACCTCCGATCATCGTAGGGGTCGAAAGATTATCCAGAAGTGGCCAGAACAAGTTGCTACAGCTGCTGAACGCGCATTGTAGCCTCTCACTCTACCCTGGCCAGCAGTCCTGGTGGGGACTTTGCCAAGGTCCCCTTTCCAGGGGTTCGACCAGATCCGCAAACTTTCAGCAACCAGGCTGAGCTCTCTCACCGTTCAGCTACGATGACCAGTAGTCCAGCCAATTGCCGCATCACTTTTCTAGGAACTTGCTTTGGCAGTTAACTCCATGAGGCTTCGGACTATAAATGGAATTTTAATTACCGAAAAAAAAACTAAACTTTAAAACTCTTTCCAAACGAACTCTTACGAAGCCAGGTAACTCACTACAGAACCACAAATTGTTTTAGATTCCGGGTTCCACCAAGGACCCCGCAAGGGGACTTTACATGGCTCCTCCAGACTCCCTAGATACTTTAGAAGAACCCTTTTTAAGAAGTCTTCGCACTGCTACTAAAGCTCTGTATTTTCTATCTATTTCTATTTAATTCATTGGTTTATGTTTTGTTATAAATGTCCTTAACCAGACCTAGTTGTTGTTTTTTTAATTGGTATTCGAAAATTGAAACCGAATCCATCCAGTCTCATAGCCAGCTTTATCGCAGCAAGCCCAAGCGAAAAAAGGGGTACCGCTTGTATAATTTTGGCCGTCTGATGGAGAAAGGTGGTACTCAAATTCTACGCCAGAAAGGCTGCATTTCTGCTTTCCAAAAAAAGGATGTGTAGTTAAATTTTAAAACTAATGTATTTAATGGTCCGATGTCCTTCTTACGTGGCCAATAAATACGTAAGGAGACCAGAGAACGTGCATTCGTAAGTATACACGGCTTGGCTTTTTCTTTAAAACTACTTAAAACAAAACTCTAGTAGAGGTTAGGGGGGGGGGGGGTCTTAAACCAACGGCTGACCGCAATGAGACAATTAATTTTGAGTTACCCAATGTTAAAAATTGCAAAAAAAAGAAATGCAATTCTTACCTGTATCACCAAGAGACTTCTGTATCCTAATGAAAGACTGACTCTGGAAAGTAGTCGGTGGCGATTCCGGCCTGGGAATCGGCGAAGGAGTCGCTCTCACCTCCCGACTTTCTTCCTGCTGGAGCATCCTGTATACTTGTGATCTCTGTAGCACTGGGCTGCCCAACGCGTGGAAATCAACCCTGTTAACAAACAAAGAACAGTAACATTAGAATTTCCGAGGATGGTTTTGTTTTTGAAGTAAACAAGGCAAAATTGAGAAGGTCTGAAAAAAGATCGCTGTTGTTGTTTTCTGGCACGTGAGTTGATACGGACATGATCGAAACAACATACTCTCGAGTGCATTTACAGGGCCTCTGCGAAATAAAAAAAAAACCCTTAATTTCTCGCCTTTTGCCGTGTAGCCTATTTACTTTTAAGTTATAGTCTAGTATCGATAGCAACGAATACTATGCTACGGGGAAGCTAAGGGTAATTTTGTGTCAAGAAGGTTACGAAGTTACTATTACAACACGTATTGGTGAACTGATATTTGCACTGTAACACTCGGTGGTTTGTTTACGGCTCGACATACTTATACCCGAAATCAGCGCCATTGTGAAATTTGAATTTTTGCTGCTATACGTGGTCGTGTCCCATTTCGCAGAATCCTAGGATGCGAAATTAATCCGCAGAAAATAAAACGGATTAAGATTTTTCTGCAAAACGGGCATTCCCCTTTTCACAGAATACCATTTCGCACAACAATTTTTTTTTCAAATTACGTGCCTCGCTAGCGCTGCCGCTCTTGCTGCGGCTGAACATATAACATCAGAAACCGTATCTAATCACAAATTCCTTCGAATTAGAAATGCATTATTAACTTTTCCAATGTTGAATTTTAAAGAATATTTTGATTTTGAAACGGGATTCTAAAAATCGGGAATTCCCGTATCGCAGAAAAAACTTAAGCCGCTTTAGTTTCTGCGAAATGGGAAATCACCAAATAGGTCAACAGCAAAAAAAAAAATTTACGAAAGAAAACTCCATGGAAGAAAAGTTGTAGAGAATGTGAATAAAGAGGAAATAAAATCCAAAGAAAAAAAATCGAAGAGAAAAAAAAATCCATAAAAACAAAACCTGGTTTTAAATTTGTGATTATTTAAAGGGACACCCGGCCTGCCTTATAACATTCCGCATGCAAAATTACAGCTACGCGCAGATCGTCATCCGAGCAATTACAGTGCCAAGGTCGGCTGGGGTGGTAGCTGCGTTCCTCGCATAGCTGCTGTCTCGGTTGGCTTTGTGAATAGTACACGAGATAGAATCAAGTCAACGATTGTGTCGTCACAAACCGGAATGATTCTCGTATTTTAAAATCA
>JAHWFP010118274.1:0-12430 GCA_023313725.1 Lithobius niger | reverse complement strand
TTGCAAGGTAGGAGGATTAGCTGGCGATATGTAGTCACTATTCTCTTGGGGCATACCCAGCTTATGCAACCACTAGACTTTAGAACTAAGACTGAAAAGTTTTAGTTTCCAATTTTTATTTAATTCAAGTAAGTTTTAAAGTCTTTTGCAAGGTTCGGAGGATTAGCTGGCGATATGTAGTCACTATTCTCTTGGGGCATACCAGCTTATGCAACCACTAGACTTTAGAATTAAAGTAGAATTGCAAGGTAGGAGGATTAGCTGGCGATATGTAGTCACTATTCTCTTAGGGCATACCCAGCTTATGCAACCACGAGACTTTAGAATTAAGATGAAAAGTTTTAGTTTCCAATTTTTATTTAATTCAAGTAAGTTTTAAAGTCTTTTGGAGGTTGCAAGGTAGGAGGATTAGCTGGCGATATGTGGTCACTATTCTCTTGGGGCATACCCAGCTTATGCAACCACTAGACTTTAGAACTAAGACTGAAAAGTTTTAGTTTCCATTTTTATTTAAGTTAAGTTAGTTTTAAAGTCTTTTGCAAGGTTCGGAGGATTAGCTGGCGATATGTAGTCACTATTCTCTTGGGGCATACCCAGCTTATGCAACCACTAGACTTTACAACTAAGACTGAAAAGTTTTAGTTTCCAATTTTTATTTAATTCAAATAAGTTTTAAAGTCTTTTGCAAGGTAGGAGGATTAGCTGGCGATATGTAGTCACTATTCTCTTGGGGCATACGCAGCTTATGCAACCACTAGACTTTAGAACTAAGACTGAAAAGTTTTAGTTTCCAATTTTTATTTAATTCAAGTTAGTTTTAAAACCTATTCCCCCTAAGCAATTTGGTCCATTAGGTTGTCTTTATTGCTAATTCTGCCTTGCCCTAGTTATAGAACCTTTGCTTGTTTAATTGTTTATGAGATACAGTGGCCGTGGGTGCATAACAGGGCATTGATCGGAATATACTTTCTTTTTAGTTTACTTTTTGAAAACATCATGGAGAAGAAGACATTGAAGAGATTGAAAGACATTGATGACACTGATGTTGAAGACATTGAAGATGATGATTTCACAGGAGAGTGCCTTTTGGGCATTTTACGTGTAGCTGCTTACATAATCAACGTGGAAATAAAGAATGCTGCGAGAGATGTTCCGCCAATCTGTAAGTATTCAACAAAGAAATAACTTGTTATAATTACATACAACTTTGTTAGTATTAATTAATTTCTCCGTTTTATTTAGTTAAACATCCAACTAAGCGCACACTGCGAGGATTTACATTAATGCCAATGAAATGCCGACCATTCTGTTTGCTTGAACAAGTGCTTGAAGAACTTGACAAGGTCTCCCTGCTTAGGTTTCAGGGACTAGAAAATGGTAACTATTTACAACCCACTGCCATTGAACTATTGAACCACAGACTGCATTTTTACATATTTTCTGATCTTTATTATCGTAAATTTCTAGAGCCAGAGCAGCTAAGCACCCAAGCAATTAAGAAGGCAGGGAGAAAAAGGAAATTAGACCACCAACCAACCAGCCAAACAGCGAAGCAGTGAAGCCACCAAGCCAAGCCATCCAAGCAAAGCCAGCCAAACCAAGCAAACCCAAAACAAGACAAAGGAAAACATTACACCCAGAACGTAAGAAAAAATGTCCGTTTAAATGGTGTGATGGGAACGTAGAGAGAATTACTAGGCATTTTCAGCAAGCACACAACAAAAGCTTTGCTGTGGCCAAGAAGCTACGGGAAAAATTCTTCCCTCACCCACTCAGCTGGGCAAAGAGGCCCCGGCCTGTCGAGGTAAGCCAAAAACAGCAATAAACCTTACAGTATTGGATTTCTTTGTAGGTAGCTGTAATAATCTCTAATCTCTATTTTGTTTTTATTTGCAGGCTTGTCCCGAGTGCCAGTGGAATGGCCAACGCCTGAAGCGTCACCTTCTCATTTGCAAAGGAGAAAGAACCTAAACACAATTAACCAACCCTAATTAAATTGACCTAACCGAACTTAAATTACCCTAACCTAAATTAAGTTAACCTTAAATTACCCTAACCCGACCTCAAGCCAATTAAACTCAATTAAACCTAATTAAACTTTGAAAGTTCCTTGTTTTACGTTGTTGGAGTCAGACTTGTATCTGGTCGGGTCTGACTTCTTCCTACTCGGTGTAGGGTAAGAACAGACCATTACTTGTCCAGAAAATCCAAACTCAAACAAAAAAAGAAGATTCGATGACGTTGTATCAGACCGAAAACCCATCAGGTCGAAATGAGCGAAGATGCATCAGATAGAAAATGTCTGCACCCGTCACATAGAATTTTACCCATCAGATGGAAATTTCTCCCAATCAGATAAAGATTTTATTTTCCCGTCAGATAGAATTGTTTTTTTTTTTATTAGTATTTCATATTACCATCATATTACCATTAAAAGTCTTAGTTGGTGAGATTAACTCCGCGAAGGAGCTTGGCCATTGATATCACGACTTCAAGATTTAGTAGACATTTCTGTGAACACTGGAATTATAATGCTCTTGGCTACCTTCCATTGGTAGGCAGTAAAGTGTGTCACTGGCTACATTTCAGAGAATATCATGAAAAAGCTTAGGCCTACAGCATGTTTTTGTATCGTGGCTTAATGTATACCAGTAACCTACTACTTCCGTGTATTTCAACTGCGAAAACCTTTAACACTGTAAAGATTTTTTTTTTAAAACCTAGTTTGTGTACCAGTAAAATTTGACGAAATATCTCTGCATACTAAATGCTTCAGTTGATTCACATTTTCAGTGTCTACTAAAGAATAAGTATTTCTGCTTTTCTTTGGACTGGAAGTAAGTAACGCTCTTGGCTACCTTCCATTGGTTGGCAGTAAAGTACGTTACTGTCTACGTTTCAGAGAATAGCATGAACAAGTTTATCCTACGATATGTTTTTTGGATCGGGGCTTAATGTACATCAGTAACCAACTACTTATGTGTATTTCAACTGCAAAAACCTTTTTCAGTGTGAAGATTTTTTTTTAACCTGGTTCGTGTACCAGCAAAATGGTTTTGACGATTCTCGAAGTAT
The DNA here is from genome assembly GCA_023313725.1 of Lithobius niger. Taxonomy (NCBI): domain Eukaryota; kingdom Metazoa; phylum Arthropoda; class Chilopoda; order Lithobiomorpha; family Lithobiidae; genus Lithobius; species Lithobius niger. The sequence continues at coordinate 9,355 of JAHWFP010118274.1, read as the reverse complement.
CACTGCGTATTAAATGCTTCAAATGATTCACATTTTCAGTGCCTACTAAAGAATACGATTCTTTTTAAGATAGGGACAAACATTCCACTAAACGCAAAATAGGCACTGCACTGCGAGCCAGGAGCCAGGGAAAAAGCTCTACATTGTTTAATAGTAACTAAAGGCCACGTGCTAAAGCGCCCTGTATTATTAAAAGCTGTGGACAATGCACTTAAACTCTTCTACATACGTGACATGCAGTATCCATATGAATCAAAATGTACCTGGCAAGCATTGCAATCCATTGTGTACAATATGATGCAAGCCGATGTCTACAGTGGAGTGTCTATCTACAGTGGAGTGTCTAATTTGAGAACTGCTCTAAGGAAACCAGAGTAACACTCAATTGGCTAAATACTAAGAAAGAATCAATAGACTTTACTTGCTTTGGGACTGCACTGCAGAACTGTTGGATACTGTAGATTTCCTGCTTTATTCAAAACGTAAATGCTTTTAGTAATGACAGAATGGGTCAAAGGGTTTTAGTGAGCATTAACTGCACCCGTTCATCTGCCCGACGAAGCCGTAAGGCCCTATGTCTGCAGCACCCAGGATGGACAGAATGGAGTATAAGATGAACAATGTAGGATTTGTGCACGGAATTATTTTCATTGTTATATCTTAAATTTCTTTGAGTGAGTTGTTGGGACACAGGTTTTGAAAGAACCTAAAACCCAAAACTATGACCTCTAAGCAGCACGGGAAACTGTTAAGTTGTTACTGTGTAAAATTGATCCAGTCAGAGCGTGCTTGAGTTTGGTTGTCGTTTGTGCAGAGATGGTTATGACTAAACCTTTTGGATTTGCTATTAGTGGTTGTACTAATGGCTACTCAAGGAGAATTTTGTGGTTATTAGTTTGTAGCTCTAATAATAATCCAGTACAGATTGCATTAAATCTTATACGTGCTGTCCACTCACTGACTGTGGCAAAGAAAACGATATTTCAGCCACTACGCAAACGCTATTTTGCTATAATGCAAAAAAATTAAATGGATACCATTCTTACTGAACGTCATACTGGGGTTAAATCATTTCATGATCTGTGGCTTCAGATGTCTTTGAATTTGGCAATAAGAGACTAACTGAACGTCTTTAATTCAGTTTTATGTGGCTTCTTCAGTGCAAACTAGATTCCGTTGTGTGCCGATGGAATTGCTTACGCTCTTTGCATTTTACAATTTGTCTCGCTGGAGTTCCAGACAAACTTTTCTTCCTACCAGAGCGCTTTAACACTCGAGATTTCATGCTAAATATTTTTCGTAAACATCTGCAAGAATGTGAAGGTTGGGTGCAACCACAAAGTGTGTGCTTATCCTACATACCAAGAATATCTTCAGTACATTAAATTTGCATAATTTTACTAAACCAGCCTGATGCAATGAGTTTAAATTCGTCTTTTTTTGTGTTAGTAATGGTTTACAATGTGAAGCATTAGTTTTTTGCTTCAAAATTGATAGTCAAAAACACACTGGATTTACGATGGTTATACAATATATGGTTGTTGAAAGCGCTGAGTTGTAAAGAAGTAGCCTGTTCACTACAAGTAATCGCAATGTGGAACCGTGAGTTGCTAAAGATAATTTTTTTTTCAAGCGTATCATGGAAAAAAAAAACATTTTTGTGTTCACAGGTATAATAGAATTATAAAAAAATTAAAATTAAAAGACTACTCACCGGCCGACTGTATCGTAACAAGTCTTTGGCTGATTTCGGCCGATCGGGGACGGTAGAAATTTTTTTCAAATCCTTTGAATTGGGTGCGTAGCATCCACCTACTCGCTGCCCAAGATGTTTGAGACACATGTTCTTAAACTGGCATTTGCGCACCTACAGCTCAAAGTTAAGTGTTTTAATTTTTTTTTGCGTTTATTACAGGGCTTTGACGTAAATGACATAAAGAGTAAAATGTTACCTTTACTGGAGAAATTTGGAACTCTGGGAGCCTAAGTAGTATTATTAACGGTACCGCCATTGGCCTGTCTGGGACCATGTCACCTAGGCAGGCTGATTCAATATAACGGATGGCTGTTGTCTTGGGATGGAGCGTATAACAGTACGTATTAATCAGTCCTTTACTATTTGTTTAATGTGCATGCAACTTCTCACCCGTTTTGAGTCCTCAGCATGGCGGGATCGCAACAATGAACGAGGTCTGGGTTTAACGGTAGAGTGCTGGGATCCATGGTGGAGGATCCCAGCACTCGTTTTAGTGGGGCGGATAAATAATAAATAAATAAAAATAAATAAGAATTTGACCTATAATGGTCAGGAGAACGGAAGGGCTGGGGCCACTGACACCGATCCTGCAGAAAAGGAACAGGGGGAAAAAGGGAAATGTTTAAGTTTGGTAATTTCTTTTTAAAAACTTATCAAGTGGATGTTCATCCAAGCGACGCTTAAATTCACAAACTGAGGGCGAATTGACAAAAGCTTCTGGAAGAGAATTCCAAAGTCCTATTACCCGAGACGCAAAGAAAAATTTTCTGCAGTCCGTTCGTGGAATGGGCATGCTCAATTTAAGGGAATGGCCACGAGTTTTACTGTTACAGGCCAGGGTGAAGAACGGAACATCGATAGAGAGCAACCCATGCAAAATTTTAGAGGTCAAAACAAGGTCAGCCTTCAGTCTCCGGAGTTCAAAGAGATCAAGGCATGCCATAGATTACCGTGTGTTGGGAGAATGATTGCGGTACCCAGTAAGACCACGAGTAAAAGAGCGTTGGATGGCTTCAAGCCGGTCAATATCCTGCAAAAGGTAGGGTGACCAAACCGGACTTGCGTACTCGAGGATTGGCCGCAAAACATCTTGTAGGCCGAAATTTTGGTCACAATACCAGCAGATGTAAAGCAACGTTGGACGATTGCCAACCTACGGTAGGCCGATGCTGAAATCAGGCAACAGTGGGTAGTGGACTTCAAGTCGCTGGAGAACCACACTCCCAGGTCACGTATGGAATATACTCCGTCGAGGGATGTGTCCGACAGAGTGTAAATAAGGCTGGGGTTTGTAATACCAACGTGGAACATGCTGCATTTTGTTGCAGTTAATGGTAGCTGCCAGTCCAACACAGTATTGATACTAGCCATCCGAGAAAGAAGTGATCGGGGTGCTTGCTTTCAAGTCACCTGCAAATTTAAAATGTGAAATATGACCAAACTGTGGCCCCGCAAAGAGATCATTCAGATAAAGAACAAACAGGAGCGGTCCCAGCACCGATCCCTGTGGAACGCCACTGATAAGGTCGTATGAGGCGGAAATGGCAGTACCCACTTGCACACACTGGGATCGACCAACCAAAAAACTACCCAGCCACTGGAGGAGATTGCCTCCGATATGGAGCATCTTAAGTTTGTGTAGTAATTTACTGTGTACAACAGACTCGAACGCTTTCTGGAAGTCAAAACAAGCAACATCTGTTGGTATGCCGAGGTCAAGCGCATCAGTCCAGTGGTCAAGTGCCACCAGAAGTTGCACCGTCGTTGAGTGGCCAGGAAGAAAGCCAAACTGGTCTTGATTAAGAAGCCCATGATCAGTTAGATACCGAAGTAGGTCAGTCCTAATGATAGACTCCATGACTTTGCACGGCACCACTGTTAGAGCAATAGGCCGGTAGTTTCGCGGATTGGAATTATTGCCCTTTTTAAAGATCGGTATGACTTTTGCTGTCTTCCATAACGTGGGTATGTTACCCGTGGAGAAAGACAATTTAAACAAAAAGAGTAGAGCATCGCATATTTCGTTGGCAATCTGTTTGAAAAAGTAGGAGGAGAAACCATCGGGACCCACAGCATGGCTAGGCTTCATATTGTGAAGTGTGTCGATTACTCGTGATCTGGTAAAAGAGACATTGTTGAGTACCATGGAGGTAGGAATTTCAATGTTACAGGGGAGGTGTGACTTGGTTATTGATAACCGAATTAGCAACAAATATATCGTTTAATAGCTCCGCTTTGTCCAAGTCATTAGTAACAAAGGCACCATCGGAAAGGAAAGGTGGTAGAGAGCGTGTGGTACGAGTTTTCAAACGATAAAAGCGAAAAAGGGCAGCCAAGTTTCCCTCTTTAAGTGCCTCAAACTCATTCCGCTTTTGCCATTCGTCGACTGCAGTCGAGTACTGCGATCGACATTCTTTGTATTTATTGGCAATGTGTAAAGAGTTGTCATTCCTGAGTTTCTTTCTGCCTAAGTTGCGAATGTAGTTGGGGAGCAAGTTATGTCTCGAAGATGGCTGGCCAATAGTGGAGGAGTTACTAGTGCGTGGACACCTTGTACGACATTGATTAACCAAAAGCTGAAGAGACTCAAGAAAGCCGTTCCATACGGAATCCACATCTTGATGAAAAGAAGAAAGCAGTACCGTCTAACCAATGTTACCCAAGCATTTTTTGAGTAAGGGGAAAATAGAGAATACGACCATACAGTGGTCGCTGTTGCCAAGATGTTCAATCACATGTAAGTCAAAAATAAGATGATCGTTATCAGAAAAAACCAGATCGAGAATATTATCTCCTCGAGTGGGGAAATCAACCAATTGTGTAAGAGCCAATGGGGCAATAAGGTCAATAAAGTCACAATGTGGTTTATCAATTGCTGTTCTGCCCAGTCAATAGATGATAGATTAACGTCACCTAGTAAGATATTAGAGTAAGTGGAATGCAAAGGAACACATTTTAAGAACAGCAGAGTGCAAGTGACTATTTGGCAAATACCCCAATATAATATTAAGCTTCAGCACTGGCAAGACCACTGCTAATGCCTCCACCCCCAACCCAACCTCAGAAACAGCTACCTGTATACGAGGTTTATGTAGCAAAAATATACCACCTGCCTTTGATTGTCGATCCACACGTATAATTAGGTAGGGGTATGGACCCACAATCATTGCATCGGTCATGCCCGCGTGGAGCCATGATTCCACAACAAAAATTAGGTCATAGACACCCCCCGCGATCAAAGCCAAAAAGACATTTAAATTTTTTACGACACTGCGAGCATTTAGGGGGGGGGGATTGAGGCTTAATGGCGCGTCGACAACTTGGTCATTAGCGCCAACCTCAGTCACAGTGCAGTGGTCCGGGTTGCCACTGCACCACACATTACAGAGATGTTATTCAAACCCCTAACCTAAATCTTGTCATACATCTGCACCTCCTGCAAAAATTGAAAAACACCGGACAGGAGGACAGACTTATCGCCCAACTGACGCGCAATGTCATGCGGAAGATGGAAACGACGACGAACACCATCAAGATGGCGACAATCAACAAGTAAGTGCCGGACCGTAAGTGGCCGTCGACACCAAGAACATTCAGGAGGGTCAACCCCCCGCAAAAGGAAACAGTGAGTAAGTCGGGTGTGACCAACTCGCAAACGGGCCAACACCACCTCCTCACGGCGACTGCGGCGACACGCCGAGTGCCACTCCTCGACAGTGCCTTTAATAGCTCGTAATTTATTGCCGTCCTGTCCATCCCACGAGGCTTGCCAAAAAGCGTGTCACCTCAGACGCAGACATGGAAAAGCGTCCGAGGGAACAAGGCTGAGATCCCTACCGAGAGGGCCAGAAAGGGCCCCTTTTGCTGCAGAATCCGCTTGCTCATTTCCACCTATCCCAACATGGCCCGGGATCCAGCAGAAAAGCACGGTTTTCCGCTGGCCAGGCAAGCGGGAAAGCAAAGCTTGGACACGTTGTGTCAAGGGGTTCCGAGGATTGTAAGTCGCCAAGGACTCCAGGGCACTCATGGAATCGCTAAAGACAATGAAATGCGTGCCCTGAAGGCCAAGGATCCATTCCACCGCCAAACCGAGAGCCAAAAGCTCTGCAGAAAACACGGAATAGCCTGATGGAAGGCGATGGGCAACCGTCACTCCCTTACAAACACAAGCACAAGCCACGCCAGCATCTGACTTCGACCCATCAGTAAACAGCCGCTGATAACCGGCATACTGAGAACACAGCCGCCGGAACTCCTGTAAGTACCTTGCAGGTAGAGTGGAACCCTTCGGGAGGGACGCCAGAGCGAAAATGAAAATGCCACTTGGGACAAGCCAAGGGGCTACTGGCATCCCCCCAAGCCTCAAGACGCTGGGCATTTCAAAGGCTATCTCCTGACAGGACTGCTGGAGCCTATCGCGGAAATCACCCTTACCCACCCTGCGTCTACCGACTCGCAAGCATTTAGGGAGACGTACTTGATACCCTCTGAACAACCATGCTGAAAAATGGGGGGAACAGTGCCATTGGTGGGAATATTCCCAATTAATGTTGGTTTTCCTGTTCTATGGTGGAGTTCACAGCACTTGGTTGATGTCCCCGGGGAGGAGTGAATGGACGAATGCCTTGAAGTACCGTTTTCCCACGCGCAGTGAGGTGGAGTGAGTCACGAGCCAGCAACGTGTGGTCACAACAAATTTCGTAGTCCAGGGAGGCAAAATTGCAGTTGAGGTCCACGCACACGTTTCGGAGTAAAAGGTTAGTATGTGCAACACACTGATCATTTGCACATTGAGTGCGTACAAGACGTGGGAAGAGGGCGATTATGGTAATCTTGGCACGAGGACGTGACGAACGGATAAGCATTATAATCCGTGAGATCGCGTCGGCAATCCTATTTGGTTTGGTAGATGGGACATCATTTGACCCAGCAGATATCACAAATGCAGTTTCTGGGGGGTGTTCATACAAAATGTCGGGAATCTTGCACAAAATGACCTCTGCAGTAGACCCTGGCCAACATCTGTATTGTGAGTTATTGCTGCACTTTAGATCTCTAGCATGCGAGTCTCCCATGATAAATATTTTATCATGCCACGAAACGTGATTGCCATTGGGGGTAAATGAAAATTCAGAATGTGTTGTGCGTGTTGATATGTCAACACATGGAGCAGTCTCAACTCGATCTCCAGAAGCAGATACATGGTGGTCACTTGAAGCCGTGGTGTGGTGGCTGACTGGGTTCTTGCGAGTTTGTGCTCTATTTCTTTTTTTTAACTTTTCGTACTGTTATACCCGATGGTAATTGATCAGTCAGGAGATTTAGAAAGCTGGCTGGATCATGGGTATGTGGTGTGTGTACTTGAGCCAGCTAACATAGGTGGTGGTGGTGACAATCTGACAATACAAAGTTCGATGGTTCGCTCGTCAGGACCAACGTTGCTTACAGTGAACACAGTTGAGTACTCCACTGCTTTAGTTTGATTGTTGAGTCGCATCGCACAGCCCTGACTGGTGGAAGGGCAAGATGGAGTGGTGTCGATGGAAGCTGCCTGTAGATTAAATGAAGCTTTAAATTCGTCTTTTAATTCCTGAAGCCCAAGTTGTAGTTGTTCAGAAAGTGCAGTTTGAAGGTTATGGTGGTACTCCTTTAGGTCGTAGTTCAGTTCAGCAGTCCAGAGTCGGATGGCTGATAATTTAGAGTCGATTTATGCAAGATCGATATCTTTTTCACAGCATACATGTTCAAGTTTTGTTAATATCAAGGACAGGCGATTTGTTAAATGGTCACAGAGGGAAGGCTTTGATGACGGTGGCGCAGAGCTGGTCAGTGTATCTTTAGGGAGGTGGAGGGAGGGAGGGAGGTGGAGTTGAAAAGGAACGAGCGTAAAAAAACTGGGTAGTCCTTCAGTTAGTTGGTTTTCTCGCAGAAGAAACCCTCGTTGGATGGATTGTGATTGGGTAGGAGTGTGACAGTCTCAGTAGTCGACTCCATTGCATAAACAAGCCCAAATAGCTGAAAAAGCACAAGAATGGCAAGAAAAACAATGTCTTTTCGCAACTTCCGTACTCCGAAATCGCAAATGGCAAAGGTGGCTCAAAAGTGTTACGACGAACAATGTGCCTTCCCGACTTCCGTACTGATTGCAGAACGGTCACAAACGCAATGTAAACAAGCACGAAAAACTGCAAATGATACCACCAATGTGGCAAAACAGAGTCAAATCAACATCACCATACCTTCAAAATGCTGAATCCAGTCTTGTACACAGATTCAGGACCGAAAAAACCGCTTAAAAGTCAATCTTCGTGGACGCCTCGAAGCCGTCGTGTACGGAAGCCTCAAACTCCTCTTTTCACCCGTTTTGAAGCTCTCGGTCCTCTTATAACAATACAGCACGCCGGGATTGAACAATGAAAGAGGGCGAGGAGTGCTGGGATCCTGGACTCAGCACTCTACGTGGATCAGAGCCCCCGTTTCTGTTAAATGAAAATTGGAAGAAAACAAACAAATGTAATAAAAATGTAATAAAAAAAAAACAAGGTTCAACAATTTACGTTTACTCACCACATTGCAACTGCTGCTTTACAACTTTACAAAGGTTGGTTTCCTTTAAATGACAAAAAGGAATAAAGCAATTGAATCAATTAAATGGAACAATTTTTGAAAACAATAAAACCTCAAACGTCAAAAAAATCGTTCAAGGATTCATGTTAGTTACAACATTGCAACCACTTTCAAAATTAAACGTTGCTCTTTCTTCTGGCTAAATGCAACAATGTATTCAACTCGCGCTCACTTGCGCTCAACAATGTATGTCGGACTGATAGCATTAAAACGGGTGAGAAGAAGGATATCGCCCGCTTTCCTCATGCTGGAATCCAACAATGGCTCGGGCGCTGCGCGTTCTCGACATTGTTAAATCCCAGCACTCGGAAAGCGGGCGATATCAAGACACACGCTATTGTATCGCCCGCCAAGATAAAACGATAACATCCAGATATGTATATATGAGCATGGCGACCACTAGACACGTTGTGTCTTTACAGCAAAGGTAGTTTGGCTGTTTTCAGGCATGTGAGGATAAATAACAATGCGACAGAAAAGGCTGAAACTTGTTTGATCGGGAGACTTTGGTCGCCTGACAACATAAAAGTCATTATTAGACACATAGCTTAACGTTGTCTTGTTGAAAAAACGACCAGAATAACGCTGATATTTGCCTTATTACCACTACCTACTTACTACTACTGGTAACGCTTTTTTGTATCACGAAAATAAATTCTTCCATGCGGTGAATAAAGCTGGTTCTTAGCTCATTTTACAGGAATTGCTCTGGAGATGTGTCCTTTTCATATGGACCTTTCTAATTGGTCAAGTGGTTCAGGGATTAGGGAGCGCCAAACGTCTAAATTGATTGTTTAACTTTGTTTTAAACATTGTTTTTAAGCAACAATACCAAACTGACAATCAAATAAATCCGTGCGTTTGCAAGGAGATACTGCAATACTAATAAAAATGCAAAAAGGTGATTACTGTCCTCGAAATCTAACGAAACCAAAAAAAAAAGAGAAGAAAAAGAAATGGACCAGAAAACTA
>JAHWFP010118255.1:0-11304 GCA_023313725.1 Lithobius niger | reverse complement strand
TTCGATTAAATTCCAAGTTTAAACACTATAAAATGCAACTTATTTGAAATAATGGCCCATTTAAATTGGTTTGAACACAACCGAAATGCTTTGGAAAAATTTCTACTGTTTTTATCTCCGGAAAATTTTAGGTAATAGAATCGCACTTATGAACACCATTGTAATGATCTATTTTAGTGGACAAACGCCACAAAATAAACCATTGTTGTCAGGATGAATCGGTTGCATTAACCTAATTTATACACATGAATATAGCACTTGAAATGGGAGGCGTAATGATAAGCAACAATTCAATAATATTTTGGGCCTTTAATCGACTCTCCGTTGTACAAAATATGGACCACACTGGTCAATAATCGAATTATAAGGATTGTATTTCGAGATCGGTTTGATTACATTAAATCAACAATAGTTGGCGATTGGCATTCTTACTACGGTTGCTTTAGAATAAATCCTAATAAAGGAAATTAGTAATGATTGGTATTAAACGATTAAGCGCTCGGCTTACTATAATTCAAATACAACAATCGTTGTTAATGATACGGAATGATACTTATCTCCCGTGAGCTCCGCCGTAGCTGGCGTTCGGGCACCCGGCTTCCCGTTCTCGGTGTCGTACGTCGGGCGCGCGGCACGGCTTTTAGACGTCCGTGAATAGCAGGGCTCAGAGAATGGTGGCAACGTGTAAACCTTTAAAAGTTGAATGATGATGCCGCATTCCTGAAGTCCGCTTAAATACTAGTGCGTTATCGCTTAGCAATTTATTTGATTGATTAGTGTTCTGAATAGAAATTGCGGGTCTTGACAGTTCAGGTCCTAAAAGTAAATTAGGTACCGTTGCGCTTGTCAGTCATTGTATTGTCGTGTTCGAGGCGCATCAGCTGATTCTCGGTATTGTGCGCTTGAGTAGCTTGCCGTTTTAATGAACTGTCACCTGCAGACCTTCGTGCAATAAATTAACTGTTGTAATTTGGGATCGTGTTCGATCAAGGATGACGTTCCAACTAATTGGAATTCCTTCCGAGAACTCTATGCTTCGCTGGTCGCGTCGTAAATAATGTCGTATAGTTAGAAATGCCATCTCCTCAACTTAACAATAGCTGTAATTATGCTGGTTCAATTTACAAAGGAATGTACACAGTTCCGGTCTTCTTTGAAACGGGCCCCTTCTATATCTTAGTCGCTGGAGCCCTTTTAGGTCTGGCATGAATAATGTTTGATTCATGTATTTAATGAATGTGTGATATTTATGGAATTATGCATATAATTAATTAACTGTATTGTTTCTGTAATAAAGACTAATTAGGCTTAATTTATCCCTTAACACCAGGCCTACCCGTCCAAAACTAAACAGTTCATGGCCACTTACGACGACGCCATCACCAGCCAGAAATACGGTTATTTATTGGTCGACATGCAAACGAAATCCAACGATACGACTCGGTTGCGAACCCATATATTTCCCGGAGAAACCACTTTAGTTTATTCGACGTGAAGATCCCGATGAAGAACGTTCGAAAACATAGACCGCTCCTAGAAGCGTTGTGTAAACTCAGCAATCAACAACGCAAGAATTTATTACAACACGCCGACAAGTCCCAAGTGAACTGTATTTCCGAAATCGCCTTGAATTTATTGAATAACAAACTTAAAGTCTCACCATCCACTCGTTGTAAATTGAAGAAGTATAAGAAACAAATCCGACTTCTAGGCAACCGTCGAGCTTCGCTCAAATCCAGAAAAACTGTGCTGGTGCAAAAAGGAGGTTTAATACTGCCCTGGCTTATTCCTACAGCCTTGTCGGTTCTAGGGGGTATATTTGGCGCTAATAAATAATAATGAGTTCTCTACTGAATAGAATGTATTTGGTCCCCGAAGATACTTATAAGAAATATGCCCCAACAACAACAACAACTGTAGCAGCAGCCGACAGTCAACCCCACGGATTTCTGTACTTGCCCGAAGGAGGTCTATATACCAAAATAAAAGAAATTCAAGCTCGAATAGATACTATTTTAAATACCGATCATCTCCCTTTAGATTTTAAAGCAAAATATATCGGCCAGCTCGAGCAGCAGAGAGATCAATTTATCGATCAATTCAGATTGTCATCAGCCCCAACGACAACTGCCAGTTCGACTCCCGCTAAACATTCGCTTCTTCCTCCAGCTTCTCCCGGGCCGCCCACGCTCTCACTAGCCGGCACACCTCCGAAAGTAGAAGAAGTAAAAAGCAAAAAAAGAAGGAAGGAGGATATAGTGGACAAAGAAAGAGCCGAACAACCTCCCGTTGCTAGGCGACGGGGCAATAGGCGGAGAAAGACAGAGGATTTCGATTGGGACTCTTTCCAGTAATTATAGAGAGAGGATGGACGCTTATTTAACTAAATTGTATTACGATAGTTTAGGCGAGGCCACCAGTTTTGCCCCGGCTAGAAAATTACACGCTCGCTCTAGGAAAGACGGTAAATCTTATACTTTAGCCAACATTAAAGACTGGCTTTTACGTCAAGATACGTACACCATACATAAACCTACGAGATATAAATTTAAACGCAACAAGATAATTGTAGGGGGTTTGGGGAGTTTCTTAGAATGTGACTTGTCCGATATGGTATCTTTAAGGACTTATAACAAACCGTATAGGTTCATTTTAACTTGTTTGGACGGACTTAGTCGGAAAGCTTGGGTGGAAGTGTTACGTACTAAAACTGGGCAAGAGATGGTCGAAGCCTTTAAGAAAATATTTAAACGTATGGACCATAAAGTATCGAATCTGAGCAGCGACAAAGGGACAGAATTTAAAGGGAAAGAGGTCCAGAATTATTTAAAGGAAGAAGGCATTAATTTTTTCACTACCGAAAATGAAGATATTAAAAATAGTAAAGTAGAAAGATTTCAAAGGGAACTTAAATCTAGATTGCATCGTTACTTTACGTCTAAAGGCACTTACGAATACGTGCCGGTCATTCAGAAAATTGTAGATTCGTACAACAACACCCGACATTCAATTACTGCAATGGCCCCCAACGAAGTCACGTTAAAGAACCACGAGCAATTGTGGCGCAAATTGTACAGTGACGATTTAAAACAGTTGGGGCAGGCTTTGACTAAACGTAAAAGAAAGGAAATAAAGATTCATTTAAAGGTAGGAGATAAAGTTCGCATATCTATATCGAAAGGGAAATTTGATAAAGCTTACAGGGGTTTGTGGTCGCGGGAAATATTTTTCGTAACACACGTGTTAGTGCCTCGCGGTTCTTTGGGGCAAGTTACTGTCAGGCTTAAAGACTATAACGGAGAGGAAATCAAAGGCCGCTTCTATTTGTTCGAAGTAGGCAAAGTGTTTAAAAAGGACGGCGAGGACTATCATCGAATAGATAAAGTATTGAGAAGCAAAGGTGTCGGACGCAACAAAAAGTATCTCGTGTCTTTCGAAGGTTATAGTAAGAGTCATAATCGTTGGATCCCGGCTAAAGACTTGAAAAAATTTTAAAATAATGGATGGCGATAACTTTTACGTCACCTTACCAGCGAATGCTAGTTTAGACCTTATCCCTACAAACTCACTTAACGATTACACTACGAAACTAGCTCAAAGAATAAACCTTTCCGGTAGTGGTTGGGAAGTCGGTCTGAGTGAGATCCAATATTCGAGAAATTGGGCAAATGTAGCTTACGGCAGCGGAGTGACGTTAAAATGTGGGACCCGTACTTACGTTAAATTCCCTAGATACGATTTTCAAGAATTTGAAAAGATAGAACGTAATAAAATGCAGATCCTCAACCAGCTCGGACGCGAAGAGGAGGAGGAGGAGGGGGAGGGGAGGGGGAGTAAGACGTTAGTGGTTTTGGGCACTGAATATTCTCTAGTGGGGTACACTATGGATAACGTTTTGACATTTTTAAACGCATACGTGGAACAAGAACTAGGTATGCCTTCCATCGTGTTTGCTTACGATTCCGTAAATAAACTAGTGAAAATCAGTCACAAGTTGCACCCCAATGCTAATTTATGTTTATCGTACAGTCTAGCTACGTTTCTGGGGGAGAAAAGATAAAGCGATGAAAGAAAGCTATTACGAGGCTGTAAAGGACGCCACGGTCGTCGTGGAAACAGTTTTGGAATCTCAAAATGATGGAGGGTGGTGGATCTCTTACGTTACTTTTGCCTCGGATCTGGCAGTCGGTCTACCTTCGGGTTATTATCAGAAAGGCTCCGAAATTGTTGAAAGAATGAACGAAGCTATTAAAAATAGAATCCGCGTAGATAGATATCCTTATTTTAGTTACAGCGAGACTGAGGACCACGTGTCCCTTTATTTCCCCCCCACCATCTTATCACCCAGCAATAAATTTATTCCTCTAGAAATATTAGCCATAAGCTTAAACCCCGTTTTAGGGAGAAGAGTAGGTTTACCCTATGACAGGTTTTTTCACCAATCCCTTACCGCCCAGCGAAAACTTAACTTGAGCGAAGGAGTGAATTCCCTCTACGTTTATTCGGACATTGTGGCCGAAACTCTAGTGGGGGACGTTCTGGCGCCTTTATTACGAGTGGTGCGGGTTGGAATGGGGGACAGGACTAACGAAATTTTTACAAAGCCTTACTACAGACCTCTAGCTCGTTTGAATTTCGAGACTATAAGAGTGTATATAATGTCGGATATGGGAATGGACATTCCATTTCAGTCCGGAGAAGTTAGCCTGACACTACACTTTAGACGCCGTCCTTAGAAGAAAAAAAAAATGCGAGTCCCTTACCAAGGATTAGATCCTCGCGTATGTCTGCATCACTATTGCCCTAGCCAGAGAGGAGGTGCCGCTTATTTTACCGTGGGACGTATACAAAGAGGATCGGGGGGATTTGGAGATTTTTTGGGAGGAATTTTTCGCTCAGCCGTCTCGTTTCTTAAAAGAGGTTTAATGGGGATAGGCCGATACGCTTTAAGATCAGGAGGGAAAATGATAGACGATGTCGAGTCTGGTCAATCGCTTAAAGACGCTGCTCGGACGAGATGGAGGGCTGCTAAAAACGATGCCGTAGCTGCTGCTACGGGAGGCCAGATGGGAACTGGTCGCAAAAGGAAAAGGAAGAGAAAATGCTGCCAGTCCGGAAGCGAGAAGAAGAAGGTGAAGTTGCTACAACACCCTCCCCAACGAAGAAGTAAACCTAGAAGAAAGGCGGTCTTTTTCGATTAAAAAAGTATTTAGGCCCATACCGTACTACATCCCTTTTCATTCCTCGTCATCATGTCGTTGAAACCAGACCGTGATTCCGTCCCATGCACTAAGGAAGAACTGGAACTTTTTACGACACCACCAGTACAAGTGACTGTAAACGACGACACCCTGGTCGAATATCACCCCTTAGCAACATTATCTGACAGCGCCCCTATCGAATTCGTAGTGCCCAGAGCTGCTGACTGTCTGTTGGATTTGAGTCAATCTTTTATACACGTACAGTGCAAAGTAGTTAAAGGCGTGGCGACGACTTTACTTGACACTGATAAAATTGGACCAGTAAATCTACTTCTGCATTCTCTGTTTTCGCAATGCGATTGCACCCTAAATGGAAAACAAGTATCCAACAGTGACAACGGTTATGCCTTTCGTTCTTATTTTGAAACATTATTGACCTACGGTTCCGATGCTAAAAATGGCCACCTTTCCAGTCAGTTGTGGCAGGT
Organism: Lithobius niger; assembly: GCA_023313725.1. Taxonomy (NCBI): domain Eukaryota; kingdom Metazoa; phylum Arthropoda; class Chilopoda; order Lithobiomorpha; family Lithobiidae; genus Lithobius; species Lithobius niger. The sequence goes on along the minus strand of JAHWFP010118255.1, from coordinate 5,615 downwards.
CGATACTGCCGGTAATTTCGATAGTGCTAATCCTGGTGGGAGTAATAATGGTCTTAAAGAACGTGCCAAACGTATCAAAAATAGTAAAATTATGGACTTGTACGGTCGCCCCCACTGAGACCTGTTTCAACAAGACAGACTCTTATTGAACAACGTTGACCTACGTCTCAAATTAAATAGAAGTAAAGATGCGTTCTGTTTAATGACCCACGAGGCCACCCCGAGCTACCGTGTCAACATCGTTAGCGCAACATTGTTCGTTCGTCGCGTCACACCATCACCGGCCGTGTTGATCGGGTTCAGCCAAGCTTTAAAAGAAGGTTCCGCAAAATATCCCATCCGTCGCGTGGAAATGAAGACTTTTACCCTACCTCAAGGCAGCTTGCAAGGGAACCTCGACAATGCCATCCTAGGAAACATGCCTTCGTTTTGTCTTCTCGGACTGGTTTCAAATAGTGGCTACAATGGTAGTTATACAAAAAATCCGTACAATTTCGCCCACTACGACGTTAATTACCTCGCCCTGCAAGCCGATGGAAAAACTATTCCCTCTATTCCGTACAAACCAGACTATACAAATTCTTTATACGTACGAAATTATTACTCACTTTTTCAAGATACCAACAAATTGGTCTCGGGCTCGCCTCCACCCATCCCATACGCCGACTACCCAGAAGGCAATGCGTTATACGCCTTTGACTTGACCGCCGATAAAAGCCAAGGAGAGTGTCATTACAACCTTATTCGTCAAGGATCTCTTCGTATCGACATTAGTTTTAAAGAAGCACTTCCGGAAACGATCAATTTAGTGCTTTATATGGTCCACCAAACCGTCCTGGAAATTGATCAATCTAGAAATATCATATACGAACACTAAAAACATGCAAACTGATCAATTAAGAGCTGCAGCTAGCAGTCACAAGAAACTCGGACCTTTATTCGGTGATGTGTATGCTTGCGACCAACTACCTAGAACAGCTAGTCATTCTGCCTACTTCGTTAATTTGGACCCTTCTTCCAAACCAGGGAGTCATTGGGTCGCCATCTATTTTGACCACCTCAAAGCGTCCGTCGACTACTTTGATAGTTATGGTCTGAAACCTAAAAACGTACACATCCTTCGTTTCCTACGTAGAAATTCTACCTTCAAACATTATAATCTACACACTTACCAAGGGGCGTGTAGTACGGTATGCGGCCAGTACTGTCTTTATTTTCTCTACCATAAAGCCAATGGTCTCCCCATGATACGCATCCAACAAAATTTTCATCCCATGACGAAAGACTTTAATGACCGTCGAGTCATTCGTTTTGCAAAGAAACATTTTAAATTTATCACGCCTACACCTTTCGTAGATAAAGATTGTATTCAATGTTGTAAATCCTTGTTATAATTGACTGTGAGGGGAAAAACGTTGTCAAGTTGCTGCTTTTTTTTTTGAGTCTTAAACTCTCTTTACTAGCTGTTTTTAAAATGTATACATTCGAGTTGTAGAGTAGGGTCTTAAACCCTCTTTTCTATGTATCTTAAACTTTGATATTGTATATAGATTTTGTACATGCTTGTTCGTTTCAACCCATATATTGTTAGTATATATTTTTCAAGTAGGAGGTCTTCAACCTCATATACTGTTAGTGTATTTTACTGTACCCTGATTGATCGAATAAACATCCTACATGTAGTAACTTATATTTTGTGTCCTGTTGTTTATTACTGTTCATACCCTATTCTGTTTTGGTCATATCTATTTATTAACTACGTTAACGTCTAGTTTTCTACCTGAAACCTAGCCGACTTACTTTCGACTACGCGGCATGCAATTTGAACCAACGGGAAAAAAAAAAGCCGTTTGGAACCTCTCGAACGACTAGCGATTTGAGAGCCCAAATTCGGGCGATGAACACGACACGTCAACGGATAGCATTTATCCCTTACATGTCGCAGCGGATTACGGGCCTCCTAGCGGTATCGCCTGGGTATCGGCTGGAAGGGGAACTGACATCGAAGCGAGTTGTATTCCTTTTTTTTTTTTTTTTACCATTTATTACAACTTGTTCCGATGTTAGAAACCTTCCAAATGGTAGCCAGATCTAACAGTCTACGCGCAATATGACCGTTCGATATCACTTCTTTACAGGGCATACCTTCTTATCCCCTTCGCCGGAAGCTCCCGGGGATTACCTGCAGCCGTCAGTTCTCCCTTCAGAGAACTGGCGGTGGATGGTTTATTCTTACAGCTACCCCTCCGCTACTTCGCCAGGCTTCACCCACGTCCTGCCGTCTCAGTCTACACTACGTTTGTCTTCGACTTACATGACTATTCCGCCTGGCGCCGCTCCGTAATAAAACTCATACTGTTCGTACATGTTTCAAACGGCTAATTTCATGTTTTTCGTATTTTTCAGGGCCATTTTGGAGACGGTTCACACCTTCTACCCTATCCTATCCTACACCACTCACCCGCACACACAACTCGTGGAAAGCCTAGCTGAAGATCAGGAGCATTGCTAGTAAATATATTACCTACTGTTCACGTCTTTTTTTTTTTTTCCTTTACAGGCAAGAAATGGTTTCCAAATCTAACAGTCTACGTCTATACTTTTAAGGTAAGTTCCGACATATACACTTTTCTGGTCTTACTTCCCTAGTATTTTTCTAGTTACTTAACTATGGTTTTTTTTTTCAGCCTTGTTTCCAGACTCTACTCTATAATAACCTGACTGAAGACCAACTCTACCTTGTAACAACCTGACTGGAAACAACTCCTAAACTCTACCCTGCAACAATCTACTTGAAGACCGACTCCAAAACTATGGCATCTCCTATACCATACTTGTTAGGGATTTTTTTTTTTTTTAATATCCTTGTCCCTTTATTATTCTAATATATACGTATATCTCCCTACACCTTTATTAAACCTTGTTCGTAAAACATCTCCTTCTATCACTTTTACACGTGCATGCACACACCTTGGGAGTAGAGTATGTATGTACCTTCAGTTATTTTTTCTAGCTACCATCCAGTAAAAAGGATAATTGTCCACGGACATCTATGAGAATCGGTCAAGGGGTTGATGTTAACCCGGTCGATACTCGTAGATGCACCCCACCTCATGTGTCAGTCGGTTTTTGACTGAATAGGTCCTTAAAACACTGACTGACACACAAATGCCTCACCAACTGCCGCTTGCTCGCCTTCCCACTTTCTCCAGTCCTTGCTGACCCAGTCGCTGCTAGCACGAGAGGAGGGAAAAGCACACGTTGCTCTTTCCTCGCTATCCACTGGCCGCGCAGGAAAATTGTCAATTGCCCACACTTGCAAAGCACAACTGCCGGGAATGAGTCCTGGGCTTAAAGACGGGGTGCCACACCACCCAGAAACTCGTAGATGCACGCTCCTACCCTCCCCGGATTAAAATGTGCCCCTGAATGACCATCACTCCCAATACTAATGTGGTAAAAAACTAGACAGACCGGGCCATTACACTACTGGCTTTCTTTAAAAAAAAATGAAGAAACATTGGTATAGGCCAAATTATTTCAGGCTACTTCTCACTACGTAATTTGATTACACTACACTTTTGACATTGTTACACGCCAGTTGGAATGGCTTCATTTCACTGGGCAGGGTGCGCTGTTTCACTGTGCAACAAAACAGATTACGTTGTAGATGAAGGTACAGGGTGAAGACAGAGGAAGGTGGATATTTCAGCATTCTCCCATTGAAAGGTATGATTTTCACCAAAACCTAAAACTGGTATAAGAGAAGCCGTCAAAGAGTTGGCCTTTGAAAATAGTGGTATAATTCAACCAGGGAAAGGGCAGCAGAGGTAACCCTATTTAATTTGTTTGTACGACTACTTTCTTAGACTACGGAAACATGTTGGACGCAAGGCTTGACATTTATATTTACACATTCAGTCATATTCACTGTTAACTATAATCACTCCACGCTCAAAAAAATTAAAAAAGAGGGAAATGTGCCAAGTTTGTTGATTAATAGGGTTAGCCTAAAGCAGTCTTTTCCTGGTTGAATGATATCACTACTTTAAAGGCCGATCCTTTTTGTAAACTTGGCAGCTTCTCTTACACCAGTTTTGGTTTTGGGTGGATAACATTAAAACGGGAGCCAATGAAGCGAATCCCTCACAAACACAATATTAATTTTTCCTGATTAAAGTTACATAAGATGACACCGATGCGTTCCTCTAACTTCATTTTTACCACAAACGGCAATTGTCTTTAACTTAGGGTCATAATGCATCCGATATTTCTTCCACAGTCAAACAGCTTGGAGTTAAATCTGCATCACAGCTTGCAGTGAATGCAGTTACTGGATATGAATGCATATCCAACTGTTCAGTGTTGCCAAGGGAAAGCACACAAGACATTAAAGTGGCACCATCACCGATTGAAATGCGAACGAAAATACCGTGGCGCCATGCAGCGGCAACGATATTGTTAACCTTTATAGCTTGCTCCCAGGTGCACGAAGACGAACCAAATTTTCACTCAATAATTAAGGATGTTGTGGCTTGTTTGTGTCATTAAAAGAAATGCCGTTATGCACTCCTTCGCTTGGTGCAAGCAAGTGCTAGATGATACTGCATATCGCTAGATGATGTCAGATTTCGTCTGCTTTCAATCGGTGATAGTGCCACTTTAATACTACCAGAAACATGTTTTGAAAACACTGGCTGAGCAGATGTAGGTATTTTTGCGTGCATGGGGGAAGTCACATTCTTGCTTGCACATTGCTATGGAAGCAAAACCTCTGCTAGGTGACACCACGTCCGATATGTGACACAAACTTTGGGGTAAGCTAAAATAATCCCCGTCCACTTAAAGCACTCCCACTCACAAGTGAAGCATTTCTGGAGCATGTTAGCAAGCATGCATGTATGTGGACAGCAGCAACAATGGCATCACAACGCAAAATGGATCCTGTAGATTATGGGTGGGAAGGAAACGAAAAACAGAATCGCTTCTCATCCCAATCAAGCTTCCCAATCGTGTACTAGTCGCCCTGGAAGAACTGTTGAACCACATCAGATGCAGGTGTTCAAGCGACTAACCATGTGCAACAACCAGATGCTGCTGAAGGAAGCACAATCTAGCTTTATCCATGTTCCGTAACTGTGAATGTATGAATGGAAACGGGGCTACCACGCCAGAGATTTATGATGACCTTACACTGAATGATGATGGTGATGACTACATTAGCATCGTTAGTTTTTGTTGCATGTATTAAAGAAAGTATTACGGTACTGCGGTTATCATTGCCAGTTAATAGATAACAAACTAGCTAATAAGACTACATAGTGGATTTAAATTGTCTCTTTTTGTTACTGAATGCAGTGACCATTTTGGAACATGAAGTTTGGCTGCATGATACCAAGACCAACTCAAAGTAGTTTATTTGATGGATTTAGACTAATTCTTTCCTTAGATACAGTGATCTATTGCTTCATACCTTCTTTTGAGGGCCATTATAGATACAAAATGTTGCAAAATGTTGTATCTCGGAGTTTACATTTGGTTGCATGATATAAAGATAATTCAAAATCACTTATTTGATGGATTTAGTCCAATTCATTCCTTACACGCAGCATTCT
>JAHWFP010118253.1:0-39471 GCA_023313725.1 Lithobius niger | reverse complement strand
TCCATAAGGATACGAGCTCTAATTCTTTTTTATAAGCGTTTTTCGTTCAGTTAATTTGTTGACTTTTTTTCGCTTCCTTTCTATTGTCATTGGTACGGCTGGTTTATCAAGTGTTTGTCCAGTCTCCGTGCAATTGTGTTTGTAAAAAAAAAATAGCCCAGATACGTCCATGCTCCGTCCACGCTTTGACACATGTCTATTACTTGACGGCAGCACACTAGCGTGTGTTTAGATTCAGCCTGCCTCAGCTCGTAGTGAACTTCGTTGTCGCAGGCAGTTGTATAAGTATGAACTTATTGAGCTTACATGGTCTACACACCATTCTCTCACATTAACCTAACCTTAACTATGCTGAAATACTAACCTACACCTAATCTGCACGGAGCCGAAGCAAACAGTACAAAACACAAACTGCATGCTCCCCAACACTCTGTAATTACCCGGCACAGTACACAGCAAGCTCCTTACACTGCCCAACATAGATGGTCACACACGCAGGAAAAGTGTGGTAACGCACGGAGAGCAGAAAAGTAGGAGAGAACTAAGGAAAGAGATTGAAGGGCCGTGGGAGACCGGGTGGAATAAGACTGGTCAAACCGAAAACAGCTGCACTCCCCTATCAATGATCCTGTGCACAGAGCCAGTCCCAGCACCAAAGTGTGGCGGGACACCAAGAACCGACAGCATGGGGTCCACTTCATCGCAGTGAGCGAACCGTCGATGCTCTATCCAAAAGTGGTGGACTGTATTGTTGCTTCCCCCACACACATGCACATGAAGGCGAACGAGCCCAGCCCATGTGAAACAAACGGGGCCAGAGCTGGACATAATCGGTACACAAACGAGACACCAGATCCGTATCCCTACGGGAGAGGCCATCCAAGAGCCTCGGGCAGGTCATCAAGGGATGCACACCAAAAAAAACACCACCCGGTACCACTGACGACCGTTGGTCACTCCACTCAGCCTCGAAGACCCTCCTCGCCACAGGACACAGGCCCCAGGGGTCCAGAGCAAAGCTAACTTTTTTGCAACCCCCGTCTGCGCCCCTTCTAGCAAGGTCATCAGCCAACTCGTTCGCAAAGATGTCCGAGAGCCCCTTAACACAGATGATGGACACCTCCCGGGAGCCACAATCTGATGAGTGCACTGCAGTGACTGGAAACATATCCTGAGAAAACCAATGATCGCCAAAGAATTTGTCAACACGCACAATTCGGGCAGCTGGAGATTGGAACCGATGCCCAGGGCTATCGAAACAAGCTCGCAAACGAAGGCCGACGATAGAGAGGCAAGGGAGTAGCTGTATTCCTGGCGCAAACCAGTGACACACACACGCACCCCTCGTGGTTGCCGATCTCCTGTAAGGAGGGTTTGCTATAAACCAGAGTGCAGGTCTGTGCCAGGCGAACTGAGCCATAGCATCCAGCAGAGCAGCCTCCGCAGTACTAGTACCAGAGGCAGGGGGCCGGAGAGTGGGTAATCACTGGGTCCGGAAAGCCGACCAACCTCGTCTACCAGAAGAGGGAGGCTCTGATCCCCGGGCACCTAAATGCTCACAAGCACCCCGGGACAACACAACGTACTACAGGAGAATGCAGGCCAGTGGGTGTGATCGAGCCCTAGTGATCGCACACTGACAGATCTTAACCAGCAACTTCTTAGCGCAGAAAGAGACCGTAGACTCACCTGTCTCAATGTGAAGCGCATAGGCTGGAAGGGCAGGGGGTCACAACTGTACTAGAAACAATGCATTCCAAACCTTTGCACTCTGTCTTCCTTTCAATGCATAGCCGACGTCAATAACGCCAACATGACGCCAGCCAACTTCCGGTTCTCGTCTGAACAATATCCGATGAGATTTGCCGAATGCCATTCCTACTATATATTTATGTATTTATTTTATTTAAAAAAATTATTGTAACCTTCCCTATAAAGATCATGACAACAATTTCAGATTAAAACAACAATTTCACGAATCTCATTCAGGCGAGTGCGAGAACTGGGTACAACCGTAGGCGCCGCCATATAAAAAAATATTGCGGCGCCTGGTTGTATTCCGTGCTCGCCTCTGCTCTCGCCTGAATGAGATTTCTGAAATTGTTGTTTTAATTTGAAATTAATGTCATGCTCTTTATAGGGGGGTTACAACAGTTTTTGTAAACAAAATAAATAAATAAATATATTGTAGAATTACCATACTGAAGTTTACCACATATTGTTCTGGGATACACATTCCATAATTCATCATTTCTGTCGTAATTGTGCGATGAATGTAACCCATGTATTGAGCGGGTTCCACAAATGTGGAAACGTTGTATATCTTAAAAATTATGCGAACAGAAATTTCTAAAATCGAACAGCTATTGGAAACTTAGGTCAAACTTTTGCCTGTGCCATGATAAATTTTGCAAAGAGTAATACAGTGTAACTGTAGCGATGCGTGTTTTACCCTACTTGTCGGACTTGTGTTTCTCCAACATTGTGTACCCTATGAAAATCATCGTGGCGGCTGCCATCCCATAATCTCAAAGCGGACCTATCGATGCTGGTTGCGCCTTCAGTCGTGAATCTGCTTGTTCGGTACCATAGCGTCCTAGGGAAGGTTAGGCACACTGTGATAGCCCAAAGATAGTTGTCAGAGCAACATGGACAGACACAATGGCCTACCGAGAACTGACCAAAACCGGGATGTGGTAATTGGCACAAGGAGCACAGGTATACCCTGTAAAAAGTGACAATGGAGGTGTTCTTCAATGGCAGAATCATTGCTGGCCAAGGATTTCAGCACATTCATTCGAGCTGAGATACTCTTTTTAACTGTGCCTAAATCATTCGTCCACTTAAATGCGGATCCAGACAAAACACCGAACTATAAGTGACGACCTGACAAGAGTGCCACTGATCAAGAGGGACCCTTTACACGTCTAGCCTCACCAAAACACCATGAGCTCCATCTTGACACTGGACAGCTTCAAACCCCAATCGGCCAGATGACCTGCCTCATTACCAATCACAGTCTTGAGAGCTGCAAGAAGGACCGGCAGGTCTCTCCTGGTGAGCCAGACTGCCACCTCAACAGCATACATGACAACATTGACCGACCGGCTCAGCACAACAAGTACGGAGTTGATGGCAACCACTAAGAGCACTGAGCTCAGGTAGCTGCCCTGTGCCAGATCCCTGTCGGTAGACCTCACTCCATACCAGGCACCCCAAGTCTGATGGGCAACCGGTTCTTATCAAGCAAGGCTAAGACAGCAGCCTTCGCCTTCCTACTGACACCCAAGCAGCCAAGTGAGTGCCCAATCCAAGACACACCTACTATGTCGCAGGCTGCTTTGATGTCTAAGAACACTGCCATTGCAAAGCTGTGATTAATCCAGGCCACATGGATGCCAGACTCTAGATACAGCTTTGCATCCTGGAATCCCTGATGCTTCCAGAAGTCAAACTGCACACCGAACAGCTTCCCAGACCCACCCAACTGCCAAACCAAAGTGTTGACAAGCATTCTCTCATAAACATTACCTCCACAAGACAGGAAGGCTATGGGCCTGTACCTCGTGACTGCCGAGTGCACCTATCCCCTGTCAAGCACAAGGGTCAGGATGGATAACAGCCACATACTTCGCACCGAGGCACCATCAAACCGACTTTGGTAGAACTCAAGCAGTGCTTCACGATCACCATCCACGAAATTCTGGAGATCACTGTATGACACACTGTCTTTTACTGCCATGCTGTCCGAACGACAGGAGTTCAGAGCTGCAGAGAGCTCCAGTGCAGTAAATGGGAGATCTGACAAACAGGGGCTGAAAGATTCCTCCTCCACCCCTACAGGTAGGGGGACACCCTTTGGAGAACTGAAAACCTCAGCAAAATTAACATTCAAGGCCTCCGCCATACTCGAGCCCCAGAGGTCCTCACCAACTTGACCGAACACCCACGTGCTGGTGGAGCGGGCGTCCTGAGGAGTGACCAAGGCCCAGATCCGAGAAAACAGCAACTTCCGGGACACTTGCTCACAAAGCGTGGCCTACAACTGCAACCTTACTCTATGGAGAAGGAACCTAGTTTCCTGGGTGATGCCTACAAACTCTACCCACCTCTGCTCATACTGAAACTGCAAAAACCTCTGCCAGGCATGACGCCTATCTCTAACAACCAGAACACCCCTGTAGGACCACCTCCACCAGGTAGCATTTTTCCTACTTCTACCAAGACGGCTGGCTCTCCTCCCCCTTTCTCTAACCAATTTCATCACCCACGGAGAAAAAGAGCCTGAGTCGATGGCTGGACAGCCCAGGTGGACCAGCTGATCCAGAACCCTGTCCCCTTCCCTTCCACGACAGCGCCACAGGGAAATGGTCAATTCCCCGCAGATTCGTAGACACCTCGAACGAAAATTGCGCAGCCAGACTACTAGAGCCACAGGAACAAGTCCAGGACTGATTCCTGAATCACTCTACCAAACCAGGAAACCACTTAACAGATTTAACAGATTAATTATATAGCAAGGGCCTGCAGTCATACTCTCTGCTACAAACTAATGAACAAATACTAAAGCAAGAACAACCAGAACAGAAACACCCACTTCTACCATTAAGTCCGGCGCAACCAAGTTTAAAAGGTAAAGGTTTTTATTAAAGCAGCAGCCCAAAGCTATGAGCACTTTAAAACAAACTAAAACTACAGCAACAAAACAAAGTATATGCAACAACATATTGGGAAAAAAATAATACACACACTAACAGATGGACATAAGCCCAGGAGGATTACTGCTTGTGACCGCTTCCACCCAAGCTTCTTGTGCACCCAAACTCTACCACTACACTTACTCTAACAACACTGGACCGTGGGAGATCAGCAATTACAGACGGGCGTTAGGGGATCCACAGAATTTGCAATGGGTTTGAGCCTCACCATGGAACTCTTCTCTTAGGCCGAAAGAAGGGCTTCTAGGGTGACAGATGAAGAAACCAACGTGCTAATTTTACATGCTGCCTGCAGAATTTTCTACAAAACAGTAGATGATGCTCAACAGTATCTTCAACTCCACATGACTGAGAGAGGGCAGAGTCTGTCTACCCTCGCCTAAACCTGTGTGAAAGGTAAAAGCGAATGCCCTGTTCGCAAGCACATCCATAGGAGTCCATAACCGAAATGTAACAGTGCCATTGCTACACAGAGTACAGGGCCCTCCCTACAGATGCAGTCCTCCATTCCGCATTCCACACGCTCAAAGTCCTGCTTCGAAGAAGTACACGTTTCGACTTTGCAGATTGTGACAGAGACAGCTCTGTTACATGGGCAGCGCATGCTTCTTTCGCAAGCCCGTCGGCCTGTTCATTGCCGACGCATCCACTATGCCCCTTAACCCATTTAAGAGTCACAACAGACAACTGTGAAGCAGCCCAAAGCTTCCGACATATTGTGTAAACAACAGGATCACTCGTATTAAGTGTCACTGCAGCATGCTTGAGCCTGTTCAAACTCGAAAATGAATTAGTCATTATGGAGAAGGACCGTAAATTGGTATCAACTACCACATGCAGCGCAACTGAGACCGCAGCCAGTTCACACTGTTGACTCGAACCAACATCACTCAGATGCCTGGTCAGGCTGAGCTTAAGTGAGAGAATCGCTCTTCCTACGCCTCCAGACAAGGAATCACAGTAATAAGCAGCATCACAGAAAACATCACACTCCGTACTAGTCGGGTCAAATAGACTGACAATAATGGGCACTAGACCCATGGACTAGGAGGGACAACATAACCTACACTGAGTAGGTTGGGTCAGAGAGCCTTTAAAAATAAAGACACATCCTAACCAGCTGTACCAAGTTGCTCACGTGCGCTGACACTGCCAGCAAAATAATCTAAAAGAATGTTCCTTACCAGGTCAGATGATCTCCTGCTGAGATTGAGCAAGCACAACGTTGCTAAGAGCTCGTCTGCACACTGATTCAGTGGTGGCTCATTGCTGTCAACGCAAAGAGCCTGTACAGAAGTAGTGACAAGAATACCCATCACGATTCACAGGCAATCATTGACAAAAGCTTGTAGTGACTTGGTGTGAGCCAGTGCTCCACACAGAAATGGTAGGTGATAGTCGACATTGACCGAATGAATCACCTGCTCACAGTCCTGTGCTTTGCAAGCACCATCAAAATCGATGAGCGTGATTGGACTCTAGCTTTCAGTGAAGCCTCATGCAGGCTCCAGTCAACGCCGCTGTCAAGAGTCACACCAAGGTATTTAACCGCTGGTTTGGAGAAAACTGCTATCCCATCAACCATGACTTGTACAGTAGTACACGTCACAGGGATTTGAGTCTCAAGAACACAATGAGAGTCCCTCTAGCTAAGACGCACAGTAATGGTATCAAGTGCCACTTGGACGTGTAGCAGGACTGAAGGTAGATCGTCATCGACAAACCATATTGCCACATCATCTGCGTAGCAGACAATGTTGGCTTCAAGCTGCATCTCAACAATTACATCATTCATCTCAACAGCAAATAATGTCGGACTCAAGCAGCTTCCCTGCGGCAAGTCCACGGTCAGAGTCAGTGGTTACTGTCCAAAAACTACCAATTCGGGTGACACACCGACGCAGACCCAACAGAGCTACGACTGCATTAACGAGCTTCTCTCCTACACCCATTCTCCGCAGGGAAGCTTCTACCCACGTGCTTACAGTTCTATATGCTGGCTTAATATCTAAGAAGACAGCAATGACGACCAGTCCATGTGCCCATGCCTCTCTGATGCCAGACAGGAGAAATAGAATTGCATCTTAAGCACTCCTGTTTGACCCATAACCCAAATTGAATAGATGATAGACACTCATAGTGCTCAAGATGTGTTCATGTACTTTCCGCAAACAAGAAAGCAGGGTTATTGGTCTGTGATTCATCAGGTTCGGCCTGTCAATGCCTCTCTTATGTACTGGAACGAGGATGGTGAACATCCACGAAGGTGGAACGACTCCACCATCGAAAAGGTCTTGCAGCAGACCACACATCACAGCTGTGAAGGAGCGCAAACTGCCGTACGAAACCCTGTCTATCCCCATGGCGCTGGTTGCCTTGCATTTCATAAGTGCCGCTTCAAACTTACTCATCTAAAGTCCTGCATCGGTTGTCTGTGCACACATGTTGTGGTGTACTAGCGGTGGACATACCCACCGGGAAGTGTGTAGACACTTGAAAACCTTTCATTAAAGGCATCAGCCATACACCTATCACATTGAACAGAACGTTGGTGAAACACCCACGATTTTGAGTGCATTTGGCATCTTGCGGCCGCAGTGCACTCCAGGCAAGGGTTAGAGACCCTGCCGACGCTACCTGACTACATAGTCTATTTCCGAATTCGTCTTTTTCAGATCGAATAATAAAGGATGACTCCTTGGTTATGGCTCTGTACATCAGCCACCTCTATTCACATGGCATCCTCCTCCATTGCCTGAATGCTCTATGTCTGTCATGGACAGTGACATTGCAAATTGTAGTCCACCATGGTGGATTAACTCTGGCAGATGATCCTCTAGCACTGGATGATTTCTGCTTACCAAGTGCAACATTATCTTTTAGCCACTCAGTCAAGATACCATTACTGACCGTTGGTTGCGTGGAACAAGAATTATTGAACCTTGCACTGCTAATATGCCGGTGACAGCAATAAAATATTATACGGAACGCAAAGCTCGGTTCTTCTGCACTCCCCTCTGTTTCAAGCACAATTAAGCTCGGCCGCATTTGAACAGCTCAGCGTACTTTGCATTTTTAACGAGTTCGTTTTATCGAAGTGCTTAAATTTGAAAGACCATTATTTTAAAATTCAGTTAGCATCAGATTTTTGATTTCATTAAAACACAATTTAACTTACATTTGGAATTGTCATTTGGAGAAACTTTCCTTTTTCCACAGAAAGGGTTTTGACAAAATAGGCAAGTACAGGAAGCCGGGAAACTAGTCACAATCCAACGTGTTGCCAGGAAATAATTGAATTAGAATGTAGGCATGACCTGACCCCACCCTGCAAAGAGAGCCGTACCCTGGGCCCTCAGCGAAGCACCAAGCAGGACTTCTCCCTGTCGATGTGTTTTTAAGACGCATGCGAATCCACAAGTTGTACAAATTGCAGAGACGCAACATAGAAAAGAGATTTATATACAAAATAAATTTATCATTAGACACAAGACAACAAAATAATAATAATACAATATCAGACAATTACTTATAATAAATTAAAAGTGTAATGTCAAGTTTTCAAACTTATTTTAACAATTTAATACCTAAAAACTAGAACATCGTAAATTTAAGAGAATGACGTCACCAAGATGCAGTAAACATCAAGAGGTCCAGTGTGGCTGACAAATTGCAAGATGCACCCAATAATCAACCTCACAGCTTCCGCTCCTACACTCACACTGATCGCTGAATTCAAGTTTTCCTCATCTTGCATTGGCTCACTTCCTTCACATTGTGAAAACTCACCTAAAACTTTGTTGACTGCTCAATTGTGGTTCTCGCAAATCACCATGACTTCTGCTTCTCTTAGACCCCTTTTTCACACCTTTAGCTGGTGGAGTTTGCCATTTGATGTCATCATCGTCACTATTAGCAGTGCTTTCAACATTTTCTTGATGCATCTCCACACTCATGTGTTAGGAAGTGGTAAAACAGCTGCTAGAGCACCCTTTTCTAAGGCCACTTGACCCAGGGATGGAGACACCTCTCTGAAATTCCTTTTAACTACCCTCAGTCGCTGTGCTTCACGTTGCAGTTTTTCTCTCAGATGTTCGCAAAGATCCCCAGGATCTTTATAGCCGCTGCAGGCCACATAAGCTATACTTGTGCATGCACGCCGGAAGTGGCCATGCAGCTCACAGCATAAACATTTTGGTGCGTGATCAGCAATTGTTAGCAATGCCAGGACTCCTCTTACACGCATAACATCAGGCACATCCTTTAAGGCCTGAAATCTAGCAGCGAAAAAGCTATCAATCTTACACCAGTGTTACAGAAGGTCTTTCCTCTAACTACTAGGTTCTCATACTCATGGCTTTCAAGTCTCCCAAACCTGCTGATAGCGCTGCAAATTTCCACAGCAGAAATTTAGTGCTGCAGCCAGTGGACACGTGCATTTACTTGTTGATCACTGAGACTGTATATTTCAACGTCACCCCCGTTTATGTTCAATTCAGCTGCCAACAGGCCATGCTTAGCAGCCACTGATCGCGCTACCACTTCAAACATGTTATTACATACGTGCAAAGACCAAATGGCGTCAATTTCACCGCGGCCTGTTACACTTTCAGCAGTTTCATGAATCTGATCAGTGGAGTAAGGACTCCCGCCTTGCTCGCACCAAAAGACTACCGACTTCATCATCCGCACATTGGACAAAGTACCCTCATATAGTCTTTGTAAGGCCTGAATGTTTCTTGCACGCATTTTCGTGCGCTCAGTCATTTCTTCCTCACCTTGAGTGTTGGCGTTGCTGTTGCGCACTACTGAACTGAAAAGCTCTCTAATGGAGTCTAGTGCACTACGCCTATCATCTTCAGTTGCTTGCTAGTTCCTTACATTGTTAAGATCACCATTGTTGAGGACGCCATTTCTGCCGCCATGTTGACTTGCTGATGGTGCATTTCCAACTTCTGCAACCACTCCACATCATACATGCATCAACATACATCTTTCTTCGAAATCCCTTGACTGCTCGCTTCTTTAGTCACCTTGCCCGTGTCCTTGCTGGACACCACACGTTGTCTAAGCAGATCTTTCAGTAAGGCATCGACCTCTGCTGTCAAGTTTAACTTTCTCTGGTTAGAAATCCTAACTCAAACAAGATACAGCGACAATGGTATTTATCCTGCACCCAAGCATCGTTGAGTCTTGCTAACAATAGCAAGAAGGGGATTGTCAGTGAGGGAGTGTGGAAGAGACAGTCTGTCCCCCCCCCCCCCGCATCAAAGTGTGCCTCCTATGCGGCCACTGCAAAAGTTGGTCGGGACCACGAGTATGCACAAAATGCTGAGGCTGTGGGTCTGGATTGTCATAGTGAAACCCTGATGTGGCTGAAGAGACTTTACAAGGGCACCCTGGCGAATTTCGAGATGAGAAAGTTGCTGGTTTTTGTTGCTGACCAGGCGGGTAAAACCATACTGTTCCATCAACTAGCATGGTGCCCTAGCGAAAATTGTACGTCTTAATTGTACGGTTTGTGTTGGCTTAGGGTCAGTCACATTTTTCAGGTCACATTCGCCTCGGTTGAAGCAAAGGAGGCTGTGAAGAAGGCCGGATCGGTTGACCTGAACGGATTTAAGGTGGGAATCTTTGACCTACACAAGAGATTGGTGCGTGCCCGGCTGCATTGGTTGCCTTTGGAGACCTTTGCAGAAGAAGTCAGCAGTGCGTTGGTGAACTATGGTGACGTGGTCAGCCACGAATTTGAGTACCACACCATGGAGGGTCTGCGGCATTGTCGTACTGGTGTTAATAAATAATAATAATAATAATAATAATAACAATTTGTCACGATAGCAACAAGTCTGGCAAGGACCCTAGGACCACTAACAGCCAACCCAAATTACAAATAGAGGACAGTCACATATAATGATACTGATTTGCCATGGGAGGGTGAGAGGATTAGGTATTGGGACACGAATGCCTTACCACCAAGGTTAGACCTGCCAGGGACTCTAAGGTTCCCAATGCCATCGCCAAATGTCTTGGACACTTGGGATAGGCCCAAGTAAAAAATAAAAGGCAGATGAACAAATGAGACTGTCAAAAAGCATCGTTATGTAAGTTTGGATATGATAAGCAATAAAACACAAGCATCCCCAAAATGAGAATTATCATCATCCTAAAAATAGATAATTTAAAACACTTTGTTGCAATAACAATAATATAATACTAATATTAAAGTTTATCACTATAAGTGAAAAAACATGGTAGGGCCTCAATAGTGGCCACATAGTGAGTGGCCAAAATTAAGTTAAAAAAGAGTAAAACCAGCTATAGGCTGAAGTCCACAAAATAAAACAACACCACAAAACGTAAATAAGAAAAGAAGAAATTTGTGTTCATAGTATCGTTTTGAAGCTGAAGGAGTCTGTGCTTTTGGATGACATCCCAGATGTCATAGGAGTGAAGGGGGTACCAGCATTGCTGGCTATTGCGGACAGGGTCCCACGTTGCTTAAAGTGACATTTGCATGGGCATGCTTGCAGATTTTGCCAGACTATTTATTGTGTACGGTTTCAAGCGGTGGCGCCAAAGGACACCCTCTGTGAGGATCTTCGGAGCGGTGCAAAGTGTGTGGGCCAACGAGATAAAGAGGGTGAGGCAAGTGGAGTCGGAGTCTTGCCAGGTGCAGTTTCCATCCGGAGAGATCATAGTATTAACAGTGAGAATCCAGTCTCCAAAGTGGTGTCGCAGCAAGAAGAATTAAAGCATGGTGGGAAAAGGAAAGACGTCCAAGAAGCGCACCAGACTGGCCACCTTTCCTTGTGCGCACAAAATGAAAGTGGTGGACACCAGTGGACCAGTTGTGAATGAGGGGGAAAAAGCTCAGGAGGAGAGTGCGATTGCAGCCTTGGGTGATCCGATTGTACACTGCTCTTCAGCCACGGAATGTGTGGAGAGCAGATCAGGAATCCTGGCAGAGCCCCAAGTCAAGCCATCATTTCCCGTGCTTCTTCACGGAGTGGACGAGGTTCCCACAGTAGGGGGTAGTGTGGAAGTTGTATCTGATGGAGGTGACAATAGTGATATGTTCGTTAGGGTGGATCAAAAAATGCTTTTTTTAAATTTCAAATCGTAATAGTGTGGAAAAGTTGGTCTTCGACCTCCTAATCACTATCCCTAAAGGAAAAATTTATAAAATAATTTTTTGAGGTGCTCACCTGGGCCTAAAGTTTAACATTATTAACTGAGCAAAAAACGGCTTTGTCATTTATAAAAAAAACATTAGAGCTCGTATCCCCATACTCACAGCCCTGAAGGTACACGAATAAAAATGGATTAGAGTTCACTCGAACGCAACGAACTATAATTTGAAATATAATTTGTGTTCATTTTGTGTATGCATTTTTATCTTTCAATTTTGCAGCGTTTTGCTGTTTATGGCGTCTATTCTGAGTGTGTTTATGGGTTAACGTTTTGCGAATTGGAGTTCAAATTATAGTTCGTTGCATTCGAGTTAACTCTAATCCGTTTTTATTCTTGTACCTTCAGGGCTGTGAGTATGGGGATACGAGCTCTAATGTTTTTTTTCTAATTTTTTGCTCAGTTAATTTGTTGGCTTTTTTCACTTCCATTTTATGTGTCCACTGTCCACTGATTTTTTTTTCGAAAAAACGGAACATTAAAAATGGATACTTATGTTTAGGTTCCGCCGAAGGTTTGTCCCATGATTATTATTTGATGGCAAGACATTAGCGTATTTCTGGATTTAGCATGCGTCATCTCGATGAGTAGTTGATTCCGGATTGTTTCAGGATCGTGGCAACAATCGCCGAAACAATTCAACTGGCTTCCCGAAGCCCGCATTGAACAAGTAAATAAGTCACTCAGTCATGTTGGCCGCCCAATAGGCCTCAAAATTTAAAACTTCGCACCCTACGATTTAAAACTAGAAGATTTAAGGAAAAATCAAGACCATTTAATTTTGGTTCTCCACAACGAGCTAGCTAGCTCAAACAACGACAATGTTAGTTTCCGGCACCCAACCATTGTTGCATCTTGTTCGAGTGAGCTATAATCCGATATTGTACGCCTCGCCTATTGTTACCCTATTGTTACATGTTGTAGCATTGTAACATTTTGACATTGTTAGCCGCTCCGCCGCCGCCTCCTCCTGTCCAATTTTCTGAAATTCTCGTGCGCCAACGAACTCTAATAACGGCAGTGCTAATAAGTCAATGAGAAAAATCGCTGATTCTGCAAACGTGATTTTTCACTAGTTTAAAATATTGCTTTTTACATAGGCCTATCTCATTTTGTACTCTCAGAGACCACCAAATTGAAGCCTAAATCAAAAACATTTTTTGTCTTCCAGAAAACAATGCGAATTATCGACCATCAAAATAGGAAAAAAAGGCATTTTTATCGAATTTACACCTTGAATTAACACGAAGTATAGGGGACAAATTTTTTTAAATTTATTTCTGGCTTAAAACAGTCTCTGAAGTACCAAATTAGATAATATAAAAAGCTGTATTTTAAACTAGTCAAATTTTTTTTCAGAAGTAGCGATTTTCTCATTGACTTATAATGTTAAACAGGTGGGCACCTCAAAAAATTTTAGAAATTTTAGAAATTTTTCCTTTAGGGATAGTGATTAGGAGGTCGAAGACCAACTTTTCCACACTATTACGATTTGAAATTTAAAGAAAAAAGCATTTTTTTGATCCACCATAATGTTCGTGACAATAGTGATATTGTGTCGAGCTGAGAGTGTTGTTTTTTTTTGTCAGTGGTGTAGGCAGACCGGTAGTGTAGGTTGGTTTGTGCTCAGTGGACGTTTGAGGCGGTGAAAAGGATTAGAATTAAGTAGTTTTATGTCTCTTAGATAGAGCGAATGACGCAACGTCTTCAGGCTCTCGTAGTTAACAAATAAATAAATAAAAATGAGATCTAATCAGATCTTGTGCTCCTAGTCTCTTTGTTGCAACATTGCTAGTTATGTTGCAGTATTGCAACATTTTGACACTGTCAGCCTGTCATTGGGGTATGTGGCTTCGGGTCAGGGCCCCTTTAATCAATATATAATTCCGCCACCACCTTATGTCCATTTTCTGAAAATTCTCGTGCACAAACGAACTCTAATAAGTATTAACTGAACAAAAAAAAACGGTTTTGCCGTTTAGAAAGCATTAGAGCTCGTATGCCCATACTTACAGATGTGAAAGTACACAAATAAAAACGGAGCAGAGTTCACTCGAACGCAAAGAACTATAATTTGAACTGCAATTCCAGGGAACAAGGACTGTTTTTATTCAATTATTATGTCGGAGAGTGAGCAAACTTTGTGTTTGAAATGTTTAATGTTTGTGTGCATGTGTGTGCACTTAATTTGTGTATTGTTAAAGGCTTTTTAATTCGACGTATCACACACGTTTCACGTGAACCACGCTGCACCCAAGTGTCAACACCCCGCCTTATGTCAACACGGCATTCACGACCCACGCATCTGGACGAGACATGGGACGCCACTCTACCAATTAAAGCCAACATACCTTTCCGCCCTGTTTACATCCCTTTACGAGATCCGAACCTTTTCCTAGCTGAAAATAAACTTTCTCAAGTTTTGATCGAAGAGGAAAGAAACAGAGACTATCAGTTGGCCATCGGAGACGAATGACATCCTCATCTGCCACCCACATCATTCGTAGCTAACATCCACTTTCTGAGTGAATCACACAACAGGCCTAGCGTTCCAGCCGCTGATCATCTCATGCTTGGCCGGAACCAATGCATAATGTGAGGTTTTCCACGATTTCCATTTCAACAACACCGTCCGCCTCATTCCCGGCTAAGCCGACCAATGCAGAGAAGTTCTCAAGACAATGCTGTCACCGTCTGCCCAGTGCTCAATCGCAGCCTTAGCTACGCCCGTCTTCAACCAACTTAATAAAAAAAAAAATAATAAAAAAACCACCAGATCGTTTCTCGCGAGGCTTAAATCCACGTGAAGAGTCAGCAGCCACCCAAAGAACTACCCACACAATGAAAACATACCCGTTTGCTCAGGCCAACATATGCATTCACGAAAATTCAAAAGCACGATGGCTCTAACAGCTGCACATTCTCCCACTCAAATGCTTATGGGCATGAATGCTCCTTCTGACGAATGCTCACTCTCATGAGAGCTCATAAGCACGAAGACTCCAATGGACGAAAGCTCACCCACACGAATACTCAAGGCCTCGAAAGCTCAGAGTGACGAGAGCTCACTCACCCGAATGCCCGAGGACACGAGAGCTCCAATGACGATTGTCACACCAGAAAGCTCAAGAATACGCAAAGGCAACAAACTAAGACTCCCTAAAGGAAAACACGACTCCAAGAAAGCCCCATCTGTCATTTACTCTTCACAAGAAGGCCCCGACACACGAGAGGTCCGCCTAGTGCTCGCCCGAACAAACGAGAGTTCTGAAGCACAAATGCCCCATGTCGTGCATGACCCAACGAACGAGAGCCTGAAAGTTCGAACGCTCAACCGACGAACGTTTCATCACAGTTCGCTTCAAGGCAAGAAAGTTCCTCGTAGAAGCTTGTAATCTATCCCTATCACCCTCAATTTTTCCTCTGCACGAAAACCCATCTACAAATATAAAAAAAAAACCTTCATGCACAAAGATATTGGATCTCCTTCACTTCCACTTCCATCATTCTGAACCATCTGCCCTCAAACAATGAGTCATCAGAGGACTTTCTCCATGCACCACGGCCAAGGTGACCAACCACACGCAGCCTAGCAGCCCCACTTGGAACTTCATCTACCTTGATCAGCAGCAACCGCCACAGTGGCACCATCTTCCCACCGAACTCCGTTCCACAGTTCCCGCTTCGTTAGCATTCACTGTAGCCACGTTTTTCGTTGAACTCCATGACAAAATGACCGGAACTCGAGGAGAAAAAACAAAAAACCTTCCTGAAATGGAGACTGACATCTACATGGGCGGACAACCAAGTATTGAAAACCCTAGGAGCTGCCACTGTCCTGGACTGAACAACAAAGGCCATCTTGACCCCCACAGAGTGTGTCAGAACCACAGAAAATGTGACTTTTTCTCCAATCTCTGCACCGTTTGTGTCAAAATCCAACCACACACGATCAAAATCCGTTTAATGCATTGACGACAAATTGAAGCCCTCCAACGTGCATCAAAAATCAGATGCAAACAACAGAAAGAAAAAGCTGAATGTGAAAGTCTGCCACAATCATTCATCACTTCACTGCCCTTAAAAAAGCCAAAACACAAGCAACGACCTGAGAAAAATCTTTCCCCGCACTCCTCGCATCGCACCAACAAGTTCTCCCTTCCTTCCAAACACACCATCATCAATCAGAATTGGATCTACCGCAACCGTTCACTCGAAAGTCACCACCATGCAAGAACATCCATCCTTCCTCACCAGAAAATGTTTCCGCAATCCCTCTCATCTAACACACATCAACATCACATTGATCAACCATCTGAAGTGCTGCAGTCAGCAAAAATCCAATCAGACACCGAGGCTCCCCCATGTTGCACGAAATGCCAAATGAAAATGGAAACAACATTCCACCACCAATGGACTTCCAAGACGCGACTCCTCATATTGACCAATGCTTCCCTCCTCGGTGCTGAGGAAAATTCCCATCTGATCTGTTATGCAAAAAAAAAAATTCCGCCAAAGTTACCCAATGAACATCAGTCACAAGAACTTTAATCACATCAAACCAAGTTCACCACCAAGAAGATCAAGGTGAAATCACCGGATCCACATCGAAAGAGGTAAACCCTCGTTCCTTCTTCTTCATTGAGCAATTTTCTTTTTCAAAAAAAAAAAAAACAACAAAATTAATCTAAATTTAAAAAAAAGCAAAACTCAGCTCACAGAGCCTCCGACTGTGAGGGGATCGCCAGCTTTGGAACCCTAGGGAACTCGTTCAGAAAGTGCCTGCCACCAGCCCAGACGAGGTCAACTGTGGATGCAATAACAGCTCTGCTGGGAATGCGTGTGTATGTGACAAAAGCTGGGGCATCCTGGTTGATGGAAGAGTGCTCCGACCGTGGGCTCCCACAGGGCAGCTCTTTGAGCCTGGCACTCTTTGCTGTAGCAACTAATGACATTCTCTCCGAAATTAGTGCCTCTTCCAACATTGTCTCCTGATAATGTTGCAATGTGGTTGCTGGACATGATCTTGGGTCCATAGTTCCCAAAACACAGTTTGCACTTGACACGATTGTTATGCGGCTGGTTGAGAGAGGTTTGTCATTAGCCCCAGTGAAGAAATGTTCGGTCAGGGCTTCTTTCGAGTGCCATTTTGCGAGTGATAAGGGAGAAGTTAGAGAAGAGAGGAATAAGAGGAAGACCTAGAGAAATAAGGAGTTGTTGATGACGGAAAGCCAGAGGCCACGGAAGACAGCATGGACAACAATCGAGGAAGCAACAATAGGAGTGAAACTGAAGACGAATATCAAGTTTACTCACAATTTCCAACAACAGGAAGGCAAATGTAAACACGAACCAAACAGCAGAGTCCCCAAATGGATATTGCTTGGCTGAAAATGATTTACGGTGGCATCTGATGAATGTGAAGAAGGACAAATCGGTAACCTTTGATTGCAGTTCTGCTAAAAAACCGTACTATGATGTACAAATCTTTAATGCTGCAGCAAGTGTTTTGAGTAGCAATGAAATTGAAGTGGGCTGATCTCTGTGTGTGGGCAATGCATATCGGATTGTGTTGAAATCTGGTGCTGCAAAGAAGCGCCTACTGACAGCACCTGTAAAGATCGATGGAGTGAAAGTTAATGTGTTTGATTTGAGCAACCAGTGTGTCGCTGCTCGGATGAACTAGCTGCCGTATGAGGTATCAGAGCAAGACATTGGCTTTATGCTAGAGCGGCATGGCAGTATTGAAACACACGATGAAAGTTAACTATTGCAGTGCGTGAAGTGTGTGCAGCAGAAATTCGAGCAATCAGACTGAAACTACGAGATTCTGTACTCCTAGATCAAGTACCAGATATCGTATTGATCCATAGAATTCCAGCGTTGGTCTCGATACAGGATCGTTCTCCGCGATGCCTCCATTGTGGGATCCGAGGGCATTTCCAGCACGTGTGCACGAGTGTGCTGTGTAACATCAGCGGCACTTACTGTGACCCCTAGAATTTGTGCCCTCTTCTTAATGCAGTAACAATTGACAGTGCAGAACGTGCCAGCAGAGAAGTCAGTGAAGATGGGGCATATCTAAAGGCAGGGGGAACGGCGGTGCAGTGCACATAGAAAGTATAGTATGCAGTTTAAGTGGCAGTGTACGTGAAGTAAGCAATGACGAGAGTGGTGACGTATGTGACGAGAGGGATGGCACAGTGGCATGTGGTGCAGGAAACAGAATGAGCAAAGTACCCGGCAGTAGAAGATTTTGGCAGATGAGTCTGTGTGTGTGATGATGTCTGTGTGTGTGGTGCATTGCAGTCATCTTTTACTGCATCTGACAGTGAATCAAATGTCAAGCACAAGCGAGCATTATGGGGTGCCTTTGAAAACTGACCTTAGTAACTCAGGTTGCAAAGAAACACTACTGTTGCATGTACTAACTGCGCAGGTCATGCGAGATTTCGCGTCATAATCCCCTGATCTAGCATAATCTTAGATGATTGCCTGTACAAATGGCATTCAAATTACGCTTCAGGCAGTAACCTAAACAACTGAACAAACCTTGCTATCCGAGCTTGGTTCCTGAAGGTAACTGGGGGACAGGGAGCTAACACTACAAACGAATCGACTATAGACCAATCAGAAACGAGATCGAAACAAGAGGGGGGGGGGCGTTGCATTTATTTACATTAATTCAATGTGTCTGGTGGACGAGTTTATGTTGCGTTCGGGGTAAGGTGGAAGAAGGTTCCGTGTTATAATTCTATAAATACACTTCAGCAATTATTGATTAAATCTTCAACGTATTTTAACAGCAAGTACGTAAATAAGCTCTTCCTTGCTGTTCAAAATAAATGCGTCTTGTAGTTTATTGTTGTCACGTGAATGAGAGTCGATACGATGACGAATCGTTCTAGTGACGATTTGGGGTTAAAATGATACTAATTCGTGACGTGTAGAAGAAACGAGAATTACTTTTGCTTGATCCAACCAGGTTAGTTTTTGAAGGTACCCATGGAGCTCGAGGTGCAATGGTGGTGTGCACGACAAGGAATATCTGTGTGGAATTGCAGCGGAGCGACAAAAAAGTGGTGAGGTGATGCATGTGTCATTTTCTGCAGCGTCAGAGCAAAATCCAGACTTGCCCCACCCCCCCTCCTCCGGAATCAGAATCAGACGGTGCGACTGCTGGTTCTCTGCAGCAAAGCACGGGAAAAGAGTGTGAAGCTCTAGACTCTAGCTATGGTATCGCTTTAGAGTTTAGCAGTGAAGTAGTGATAAGCAGTAGTGTAACTGCAGGCAGTGATATAGATGTAGGTGTAGACGTAGATGTTGGTTAGCATGCCGAGTCTTATATGAGCATGGACCCTGTGTTAAGTTCTGAGGTGGATGCAGGGACAGACTGTAGATCTGTGCTTCCACCTGCCAATACTCCATCGGGCCCTGGAACACCAGGACTTTGGCAAATAAAGAAGAGAGGTAGAAAGTTTAATGAGACACGTAGTATTTTGGGAGTACAGGAGGCAGGAGAGGCACAGATATGCAATGTGTCAATTCCTGAAGCAGATCATGTTACATCTAGTCTGTGGTCACAGGTTAAAATTTTCGTTATTTGGAAGGTCCCATACCTGAATCAGGTCCATAACAGTTGTGAAAGAATTGATGCATGCAGTGTCAATGTTTGCATTAATGGTCATTGGGTGTCTATTGTTGTCCTGCATGCAACCCGCCTTTTGTAAGGCAATCCGGCGTCAAGTGTAACATTTCTTATTCGTTCCCCCTTCCCTCATTCCCCATGCTTCCCTTGGTTCCATTTTGAAGTGTGTGTCCTGTTAAGGTTGAACAGGTTAAGCAGTTGTTGCTGGTTGTGTTGTTTGTTCAGATTAGGTTTTAAGTAGGTTAGACATAGTTTTTAGATTAGAGTGAATGGATTTATAAGACTTTAAGCTCTGAAAATAAAGTAAGTATGACAGATCTGTCGAAGCGAGCATGGTCGCTGTGGCTCCAACAGTTTTCCTAGCCGTGCATCATGCAGGCGACTTTAACACGCACCACTTTGATTGGGGTTCAGCTGGGTGTGATATGCGTGGTCGCTAGCTTATCCAGGCTCTGGCAGAATTTGACTTCACCATCAATAGGTACCTTCCTAAACGACCAAACAGAACGAACCAAACGCACCACTGTTGGTGACAGTTTGGCTCATTCCCTGCTAATAACCGTGTTGATGCGGCTGATTGACGTCAACATTGTCAGCGATGAATCTGTTTCGTCAAAATTGTTCCCTCGTGCATGCTCAAACCTCCAGCCCTGCAAACCACCTCCCTAAAATGGTTCACAATTTGGCATTGCTCTCTCCGGGTCACATCTATTAGCCAGGTCTGGTTGCGGTGAAGGTATGATGTATCGAATACTTTGCTGAGCTTGTTGAGCTGTGTTGTAGTTTAGGAAGGTACTGGACAGCCAAACTGTCTCTAACAGTACTGCGTTCTGTTCACTCTGTTCGGTGCTTTAGGAAGGTACTGATTCAGAATGGGACACCAACTTCTGCAAGGTGGCAGAGAAGGTGTCTACAGGAAGCTGTGTTAGACTTCTTTCTCTGCTCATCTAGTATTGCTGATGCCTTCAGTTTCGGAGTTTCTGATGACCAGAGGGGCTGCAATCACCTTCCGATCATCCTGCGCCCACAGGGATGCGTTCCTCAGCGTAGTGTTGTGAGACGATTGTGACCAGCAGTAGACTCCGGTTCCTTTCGCCCCTGGTGTGCTCTGTGGAAGTGTGCTCCACGAGCCTCAGCTATCTCTAAAGACTGGGGCCAGTGCCAATCAAGCCTGTGTGGTGGACTCAGCTGTGCATGGTAGCCATGCATGACAGGCAGTGTGCGTACAAGTAGTGGCATTGTTCCCCATCCGGTTTCCTATGGCTTAGTTACAAGGCAATTGTCAGCAAGGCTGCTTTTATCATTCGGTCGGAACAGGCACAGGATGGCAGCTGTGTCTGCTGTTCAGTTGCAAGCACTAAATCTGTCTCAGAGGCTTGGGGAGCGCCCCACCCGCAAGATCAGAAAAAGGATGACCTGGGATTTTTGATTCTAATAAGAATGTTCTGCGAGGCGAGCCAATGGCTGATGCCTTTCAGACTTGCTTTGCCAATGTTTATGCACTACCTCGCGGACTACCTCCCTTGCAGCAGCCACATCATTGCTGCTGTGAAGCTATCGACTTTCTGTTCGAAGAAGCAGAGCTTCGGTCTGCCCTAGCCAACTGCAAACATCAGAGTGCTGCATGCAAAGATGGTATGACATACACGTTCCTTGCCACTCTCGAGAGTGAAGCCCGGCAAGGATCGCTTTCTTGCGGGCTCTTCTTGATGGCGTCCCACTCTTAGCTGTTTTCGGTTTTAGTGCCTGTATGCAAGCGTGCTTGCCAGCGTACCAAACCACAGAACTGCAGACCGATTGTGTTGCTATCCTGTGCACGTAAGCGGTTGTACTGGCATCTAGAGAGCAACCGGAGTTTCTCGACTATACAATTTGGTTACAGGACAAACAGGAATGCCCAGAACGCATTTCTTTTCCTCTTGATTGAGATTCACGAGGCCTGGGCTCATGGAAAATCTGTCATGGCTGTATTCTTGAACATTAGAGCAGCCTACGACACTGTAGCCACAGAATGGGTTCATGTCTAGTCGCGTTGGCTGCTATGGGCGTTGGCAGTAAGCTCTCGAATGCCATTCTGACTCTCCTCGGGAACAGGTAGTTTGTCACCAGAATTAATGGTTACTAGTCTCAGATAGAGGGCTGCTGCAGGGCAGCTGTCTCAGCCCAGTGCTGTTGTCAATGGTCATCAATGAGGTACTTGTGGAGATGCAGCAAGACACAAACATTGTTTGCGATGCAGACGGTATTGCGCTCTGGTTTGTTGGTGCCAACCTTGCCAGTCTGGTTCCACACATTCAATTGCTCTGGATCGTATATTTGCACGTCTCTCTGTGAGAGGTTTGTCGTTTGCACCAGTCAAAACTGAGCTGATGATATTCTCTCGCTTGGCAGCTGTCTTGACGCAGCCACTTAGCCTGAGCGTTGGCAGCTTGACCATGAGAGTGTCAGACGACGTAAAGTATCTCGGTGTTGTTCTCGACAGGATACTCTCCTGAACCGCTGAAGTGTGCCTCCTCAAAGAGAAGGTTGCTAGCAGGATTCCCATCTTGCGAACACTAACTCGATGTCCTACGGTTCGCAGAGGGGCAGTGTTGTCTGTTTACAGGACGTTTATCAGGTCTACTATTGACTTTCCGTTTCCGTTTCTGGCGACCTCACCGAGACACATTCGCAGCATGCAGATTTGCGTGAATGACTGTTTTCCCGGGCATGGGCAGCCTGATCTCTTTTCCAGTGCATTCTATGTGGGTAGACACAGAAGAGCCCCCACTTTACATTCGTGCTGACGAACTGATTGTTGATGTGTGCCTACGAAATATGAGTAGGGAACGGGAAGACCCTGTAAGAAGAATCCTGGTGGATTACAGTTTGTAACGTGATTGAACTCGCAAAAACTTTGGTGCTGCAGGACACGGCATTTCTCTTTTGAGTCAACCTTCTCTACAGCCTCTTATGGGTGTAGCAACGGTCTGTCCTCCATGTTCCTGGCACTGGTGTGCATCGCTAGACTCCATCTTTGACGTGGCACAGTCTGCAAAGTTTACTGTAATGCGTCGTTCCGCAGAGAAATAAGGACTGACGTTGTTGGAAGTCTGCATCTCGTCTCTTAAGCTTGATCTTTCAAAGTCGCTTCAGAATGTTTCATCCGTCTTCGTTTGTGAAATAGCGGCAATCTATTGCTTTGGATGCAACCCTGGATCTGTGTCTACCATCATTCACTATTCTCCCTGACTCAATGACCGGCATAGCAGCCATACGCCATTCCCTCTCTACTTTGGATGTTGCTGACTACACGATTTTCTCTGAATGTTGAAAGATTTGGGCTGCCGTTCAGGCTTTGGAGGTGGCTGTAGTGTATGGGAATGAATGCTGCTAGCAGTTACCAGGCGCAGAGTGGACTGTGGTGGCCAGGTGTCGCTAGTTTAGTCCTCACAGACGCATCGCTCTGCTCTACACACCTGGGCCCTGCGCCCCTGGAATGAGGTGTGGCAGGGCACAGAGACGTGTTGGTTCCTCTTTCAGCTGCATCTTGTCTGTGCGTTTCAGTATGCAGTTCAAAGCCTCCTGTCGTGGATAGCGCACTTGCTGTCTCACCTTTGCCATGCCACACTCCCCTTTCAGAGCACCGGTATTGTCTAGGTTGGGCCGAGGCCCCATTTTGTGAACAGTGTGGAGTTGCTGACTTTGTACAGCACTTTCAGCAGCGCTGTTCGTGATACACCATGCAACAAAGAAGGCTACATGCTTGGATAAGTGACGGGACTACTTTATAAGCTCTTCTTGATGCCACTTGTAATTCGTATCGTGATTTGACTGGGCTTCGGGCTGTAGAGGCCTTCTGCAAAGCAACTAGCTTTAGGATGTGATAATCATCTGTGCGTTTGCCTCAGTTCCAGTGCTAACTGCAGTGTGGTTCCATGCTTGTCAGACTGTATCCTTATTAGTACTCGTATACTGCAATTTTGTTCATAGTGAGTTCTGTGAATAAGATGTTTTGTGGCTTACCTTCTGAGGTTAGTTCTATTTTTTAGTGTGGTAGAGTAGTATCGTGTTCTTAGTGTGAGTACACTTACCATGGAATAATCGTACACAGTTAGTGCACAGTGGAGTAGTCGGGCACAGGGGTAATGCCATGGTGTCTTTTGCACGTTGGTTGCCAATCTTGGTGTTATATGGAGTAATTTCAACCGTTTGGTGTTGTAGAAGTAAGGCACATTTCAGTTTGAAACAGTCCATAGTCTTAGTTTGTGCTTAGAGTTTACAATAATTTGCAGGGCGTGTGGCTTCAGGCCATGGACCTGAATAAAAACATTCCTCCCTCACTAGCAGGCCGTGTCTTTTATTAACTGTAACAAGCTTACCCCTAATTTCAGCATGCTGGTGTAAATTCCCGATGCGGTAGAAATCTTTACAAATCGCTGGAATCAGCTGTCTTGGGTCCAGTAACGAAGAAAACTTCAACATTAAAGTGTGGGAACGTATTCCGTATGAAGAAAAAAGTAGCATCAATAACGTTGATTTGTGTACCTAAGGAGGGCTCCCGTGTTAATTCTCATAGGGTATAGCCCAGCTTAATAGCTAAACTACTACTGAACGATATGTGATGAGGCCACGAGGGGCCATTGATTGGACAAGAAATAGATGACCTTGCCAAATGTTATCAAGATCATTCAACCGTTAACTTCTCAAACATGCATCACACACCATGAGTATAAATTAGGAATGTGTAGGGAACAAAGAGACGTGACCAATACAAAAACAGAACGAAAATCGGACCAGATTTGCAGGACCTATGACGTATGTAAAATGGCTACTTTCGACCCCTGAATGGCATTATTCCATTCAAACACTCCGTCGTGCAGGGAAGCATCGCCTGCCAACGCACAGTCATGCAGGCATGCAATGCGCTACCGCTAGTCGACTTCCCTTTAAATGCCGCCGTTGTTTGGGAAGGACCATTTTATTCTGGGGTGGGGAGGGGGAACAAACCATTATTTTAGTTGAATCCCCCCCCCCCCTAAAATTGAGGGGCTGGGACCGCCATTGATGCGAAGTGAACTAAATGAAATAAAGGAATTATTTGTTTCCATTTTTCATCGCTTGTAAAGAATAAGAATTGCAACAATTGTGGTTGGTTGGAAAAACGTGTGTCCCTTCCTGAAAAACTTCTGAAGTCGCATTTGACTGTTAGAATTAAACAATAAACAAACATTAAATCCTCCAAATCATAAAATGGAATGAATCACACAAGAAAGCCGCGAGGCCTTGTGTCGCTTTAAGAGTGACCGCAGGGATCAGTGCAACGTGTACTCCATTTGAAGTTGAAGTTTTAACGAGCCTAAAAGCCTAATACACTTATCGCTCAATACTACAAAACTAACCTAACCTACTTAACCTAACAACCAGACCATCATCCACTCACAACTACAACAATTCCACCACTTTGACCCCATTTGTGCTCACTCCGCAACAATGCAAGCCTGTAGACGATTCACGATGTTGTTGTACATAGCTTCTTACATCTGTGCTCTGATAGGCAAGGATGATCCTCTCTCTCAAAACCGCTAGACTGTCGGGTGGAGTGGCGTATACTCCGGATTTGAGGAACCCCTCGCAAGGAGAAGTCTAATAGCGGTGTCAGATCGGGCGACCTAAGCCGGCCATAGAACTGCCCCACCATAACCATTACATCGTTGCCCAAAGGTGTTAACTGCCCATTCCCATACGACTGCCATTCTGTGAGGAGGAGTACCATAATGCTAAAACCAAATTGTATTTAGTTCTCGCAAAGGCAAATCTTCAAGAAAGTCGGACAGTAACGTTTCCAGTAAGTCCAGGTAACGGCGACCATTTACGATGCTGAGATAGGAAAATGGGCCCGCTAGTCGGTTCCTAATACATGCCACACCATGAATTCGTAGACCACTTCACCTGATGGTGTGTATCTCTCGTCGAATGAGGGTTTTGATGAAGCCTAATACTTTGTGACGATTTACAACACTTACGAATAAATCTGGTTTCACTCGACCACAACATATTGAAAGTGAACTGTGGATTGTCTCCAAAGCCGAATATTCTTCATTACAAATAAGTATTTCATTGCAATAGTCGAAACGCCTTAGGTTGTCCTGTACTTGTAGTCCCTACCTGAAATGAACGTGGTATGGATGATATGATATTGTGTTTGTGGAAAACAGCAACTACTCGTGACTGACTTAATCCACATTGTGCCGCAGCATCTCTTGTGTTGCTGTGCAGATGGGCAATGAAAAACGCTTAAACTTAAGCGTCGGCAACTCTGTTTCTTGTAATCACTTGTCGCCCTGCACCAGGCCTATCACGAATACTACCCGTTTTCCTAACACGTGCCACTAAACGTAAAATAGATTTATGTGTAGGACGACCTCCGTCCGGAAACCGTCTTTGGTATTCCTTTGCCACTGCACGTCCATTACGAATGCACTCTTCACAAATAATAAGCATCTCGCATGTTTCTGCATCTGTACAGCGTGGCATGCTGTAAAGTGGCCCACACACAATGAAAAAAGCTGGTTTCTAAGTAGTTACGAACGAAAATTGCAATTAAAGTTAGTAATCCAAGCAATTACTAAACATTGTGAAACGAGCGAACATAGCCCTTTAAGCTCTAAACGGCTAAACAAATCCTAAGACAGAAAATCCAAAGATAAACGATAAATCTAAGGGAATAAATACGTATTCAAAACACAAAGAGAGGGGACAAATTTAAAGGAGAATGACTGCAGAAATAATTACACTTCGAAAACACAAATCTGGGAGAAAATGTACGTCTTGACGTCTTTTCCCCGCAAGGTTATTTTCAAAAGACTACCAAGGTCTTAGCTTAGCCTTTAAAGCATATTCCGATCATGTCAGCAGTCCTACTCAACCTCTAAGGTGGGGATTTCACAACCGACAATGGCAGCATTTCAAAGGAGGTCGACTAGCAGTAGCACGTTGCTTCCCTGCACAACTGTGCGTTGGAAGGCGATTCTGCCCTGCACGATGGAGTGTTTGAATGGAATGCCATTCAGGGGTCGAAAGTAGCCATTTTACGTACATCACAGGTCCTGCAAATCTCGTCCGATTTCGTTCCGTTTTTTTGCATTGTTCCCTACATATTCCAATTTATATTCATGGTGTGTGATGCATATTTAAAAAGTTAGAAGTTGAAAGACCTTGATAACATTGGCAGGGTCATCCATTTCGTGTCCCTCTTAGCCTCATCACGTCATCCGGGTCTCATAACATATCGTTCAATAGTACTTTAGCTATCAAGCTGGATCACAACTTACATGGTCACCATGTATAGACAAGTCTACAGCTCGTTAGGGAAAGTTCATCTATCTGAATTTTGGCACACAGGTAAGGGGTTGTACGGGGAAGTGCCTTTCATAAAATGGGAGTTGCAGATAGAAGTACGTGGCTCTGAAGTGACGCGTAAATGTAAAATTATTGTTGCAACCGTTGTTTGTGTTGTCATCCAACAGTCTGTTAAAACTTGCTTAGTGTTATACGCACATCGTTTCAGTACTTATTTGTCAGAATTCATTGCTACAGCAGTGACCAGGAGCAATAAAATCAAAGGAAAGGAAAGGAGCCTACTCAGAATCGTCCTCAGTGGGGTGTGTGATGCACCAAGTGCTGTTGGTGCACGCTGAATTAGTGTTGATGTGTTCCTCGGTGATGATGTACTCTTCAGTGGTGTGTGTTCCGACAGGGAGCTGCAAGAGTGCTCATGTGTTCTGTGATGGCGTCCAGACGAGTCTCATAGGGAACCAGGCGTATCATGTTTTTTGGGGAGCATGTTGTGTGTGTAGTGCACTGTGGGCTGAACATCAAGGAAAGATTTGAAGTGGGTGAGGGGTCGTGGGAGTATTATGTATATTGAATATATTATGTACATGGAGTATGGTGTATAGTGCAGTTTTTCTGGGGCGTACGTCTAGGGGTCAGGGCCACAGAATAAAAATTATGGAAAGGAGCGTACTGTTTGCTCTTCACCCCGTCTGCAGCTTTTAGTCCGGTTTACAACACCTGCCTTACTGAATGGCTCGTTTGCTGTCTCTTCTCCGAACTGGACATTTGTTGCTTGCTGCCTGGACACAAGCATCGTATGGGTTGGGCCACGTCGCCTCTGTGCCCGGTATGTATCACAGAAGCATCGGTTACTCATTTTTTGCTGCAGTGTGCTGAGTCTCATTGTCACCGCTGCGGGATCAGAACCTGGATTATCAGTGACCCTCCGCTCCAGGAGCTCGTTAGTGGTGTCTATCAGCTAAGGTGTGTCGATGTAGCTCGATTACGTGCTATGGCGTGCTTTTGTAGAGCAACTGGGGTCCTTCTGGAGTCCCATTTGATGCTATGCCAGCTTTAACCTCTGGACCTGAAGGCGTGAGTATGTGAGTGAGAATGGAGTACATGGTGTGGTATACATGGTGAAGAGGAAGTGTGTACAAAGCGGAGTGAATGAAATGTGGTGAAATGTAGAAGAATTGCTCATGTCGGAGTACACAATGGAGTTGTAACACTCAGTATGCAAAGGCACTTGTGGTGGATACAGTGCCCTGGCTTCGTCTGCACAATAGCGTAGTAACATGCGGCAAAACCGTGAGCACTCAGTATGAACGAAGGACTTGTGGATGTGTGCAAGTTGTAGAGGTCAGTGTGTGCGCGATAAGTTGCCCTAGCTTCACGCGCCATTACATGCGGAAAAATCGTGTGTCAAGATACTCAGTGGAATTCAGTATCAAAAGGAACTAGTTATGGGAGTGGTGCCAGATCCAAACGATGGGGTGTGACTTCGTGTGCATGATATCGAAATAATGTGTAGACTTGCAGCTGGGTGCAGTGGGTTCATAGTCTTAGTTTCTCAGTTTTACGCAGGGCGTACGGCTTTGGGCCATGGCCCCGAATAAGATTTCAATTTCTTTTCCAGAGCCCCGTAAATAAAATTTATGTGCTGTGGAGGTGGATGCTAGTGTTGTTACTGTTGCTTCCTGAGGAACCTTTAGGTTAAAGTTGTTGCTGTTACCGGTGTTTGATTTCTGCTCATGTAGTTAAGAGTGCTGTAGAGTGCATGGCCTAGGGCCATACAGACGATAATACAACCCGTTTTCCTGTATACACCTCAGGCCCTACTTTAGCACTACACACAATATCAATAAATGCACCAGTGTCTGACAGATAAGAGCCTGGTTCACCATTTATTATTTCGTCTTTACACAATTCCTTTTCACTGTCTGTGCGATCTTTTTTCTTTCTAGTGTGCCTTCCATCTTTCCACTGTGTATTGCACCCCTTTACGTGCAACAGACGCATTTACATTACGTCTAGGGCAATCCCTTTTTGTGATGCGAACTGGACCAGTGTGTCAAGGTACTCAGTGGAGTTGTAACATTCAGTATCAATAGGAACTAGTTATGGGAGTGGTGCCAGGTCTAAACGATGGGGTGTGACCTCGTGGGTATCAGGCCAATATCCCCCCCCCCCCTTGGTTATACCCCCCCGGGCCAATATTCCCCCCCCCTAAAAAATAACGTTATACTGAAAAAAAAAACACTAGCAACAAACTAAAAAAAAATAGAACCCACACCAGTGCTGCGCTGCCAAGAAGACGATCGGCCAAGTAGACGAGACTGAATTGTAATCGAGTGAGCAATTCCAGCTTCACAGCGTAATTAACATTAACCTCGGGAGGAGCAACTGAAGGGGGGATGCACTGATTGAGTGAACGAACCGAACGAAAATCTGTGTTTGTTAGCCAGGTGCACAGCGTACTCAAAAATGGGATTGAACAAACCTAAGTATGTGAAGCATGAACATAAAATAAAATGTTTTTTTTTTTCCAGAGCATTAACGAAAAATAAATCCAAGCAAAAATTGTGCATTTTTTAAATATTTTGTTTTTAAGAACACAACAACAGGCACTTATTGAAGGCACATTCTTAATAATTCAATGTAATCTTTGAACCTATGGGTGTTGGGTTGGATGTGGTTGTGCACCTGGGGGCAATAAATGGAAATTTATTACGTGCAAACATTTGCAACAGAAGCCTTTATATACGTTTAGGGCAATCCCTTTTTGTGATGCGAACTGGACCCGCAGCTGTAACACTTTCTTGGCTCGTCTAGCCTTAAAGGTGCTTTCCCTCCAGCCTGATTATTCGCATCCTGCGCACTGTTAACTGAAGCTGGCTATTATTACCAGACCTATTACTAGCTGCATTGTTCACACGGTTTCCATTTGCGCTATTGTTTAAATTCCCGCCACCTTGAGAATTCTCGACATTTTGCGTATTACCAGTACCACCTTGGTACCCATTACCATTACGAACGCAAGATAAAGCGTTCTGAAGAAATATGTGTTTGAATTTGAAACATTTTCCTGCAATTTAGGTATACAATATTCATAAGAATTCGTTTTAAATTTTTCAAAAATAGGTTTTTTTTTGTTTCAACTAATGTAGTTGGGGAAGCGACAGTAATTTTAAGAAATAGGCGTGAATTTGAAATGTTGTCCTGCAATGTGTTTCGTTTCTTTTTATAAGTTCTTCTGTAGTGGGGGTGTCTCCGTCGATCCCCACGTTCCCGAACAGCCCAATGCGACACTCCATCATTACTGTGTAATATTTTCTAAACTAGTTGTGCCCGCGCGCATGTTGCACACCCCTCCCCCCCGCCTCCCTCCAGTTGTTTGGTCTTTGGTTTTAAATTTATCAAACCGAAGACCGAACATGTGAATGGCTCCCACATATGCCCTTTCCCCCACAATTACTAAGCCCCAATCCCCACACTCCTGCCCCTCCCCCCATACCCGCTTGCCCCTCCCCGAAAACGTCGCCCCGTGACATTCTCCCTTTGGTGCAGCCCCGGAAACGTCACTAGGCGCGTGTTTGACTGAAGGCTAAACAAAACCATATCACTGAGAAATCCAGCATTCAGTAAGCAAGCAATCCCATGTTTAAGTTAATCCTTTGAAACAATTCACTTCGGTAGAGCGCATTGCCCGCCACTCTCTCTTGCCCTGGCACCCTCTCCCGCACCCCCCAAAAAAGCCTCTCCGTGACATTTTTCCTTTGGTGCAGCCCCGGAAAAGTCGCATGCATATGTTTGACTGAAGGCTAAAAAAAACCCTGAGAAATCCAGCATTCAGTTAGCAAGTAACCCTATGTTTAAGTTAATGCTTTGAAACAATCACCTCCTTACCGTGCATGGCGACATTGTTGCAAGCAACGATTGTTGCCGCCCACTAAAAACAACTCAACTCCTTTCTGGAAGTGAACATTTAGGAAATAAATGCGCCTTTCCATCATATCAGGCTGCCAATTTCGAGGCCCCCAGGACCAATCGTCGTTTGGTTTAAAGTTGTCTTTTTTTTTTTTTAAGCTCAAACGCTGACAATGACACAGTCCACGCGACTAAAACTGTTGGCCGCTTTGGTACCACAACAATACCAAAATACGAACCCCAAAACGATGCGGCAGGTCTGGTAAGTGGCGCCATCTCTTCGAAGACTTTGGAAAAAGTATTATAACCCGAACTTGCAGTCCAAGGCCGTCAATAGACGGCGACATGGCAGGTTTGGTAAGTGGCGCCGTCTGTTCGAAGATAATGGAAAAGTGTCCCAACCCGAATTTGAAGGCGAATCCCGTCAACAGCGGGCACTACAGGGTGGGGTACTTGATTGTACGACGGAATGGCGTGGTTGGTGAATTGGCCACCTGCTCCGTATTATATATGTAGATAAAATGAATGGTACTGGTAAGACTTGAAAATCTTTAAAAAATGATTGATAGCAGCTATATGTCTGTCAATGGCGAGAACTTTGCGATGCATAGTTAAGAAAAAAGCTCACCACAGATCTGGCAGTTGCTCGACGCTCCCCAAAGGAGGCGTGCCTCACCGGTTGGGAAACTCAAGTCTAACAGTCCAGCAGCCAAGTGCCAAACCCCAAAATTTTGTATGAAATTTTTTTTTACTGCTGGATTTGTTGGACATGGTCAGCTTCAAGAAACCGGCTGATGACATTCTGTAACCCTTGGGCATCTTAAGATATTAAAAATGGCGGCCCAGATATATTAGATAATTTAAATGTTCCTCCCCATTGCAAGTTTGGTATCAAATTAAACTTATGTTCAGAAACAGTGAAAACATCGGAGAAAAAAAATCCAAAATATTGGCCAAAATGGCCTCCTTAAATGGACATTTTTGTCATTTTTCTTTCTATACAAGTTTGGTATCCAATTAAACGTTTTTGGATGTTAAGTTCAAAAATAGGTTCAGAAATAGTGTTGGATATCGAAGGAAGAACCTCTCCAAAATGGCCACCTTAAGTTCACAATTTTACACGTTTGGTATCAAATTATTTGTTTATTTGGATGCTAAGTTCGAAATTATGTTCAGAAATTATATTCTGAGGAAGAGTAAATCCAAACTGGCCACCTCAATTTAATAATTATGGTATTTACCTTTGTATGTAGTAAGTTCGGTATTTTTTTTTGTTATAATGGTGAGGTCTAAACAAGGTACCGTACATAAATTTTAGGTAATGGCGCAGTGGCGAAAGTGTGGTGATTTTCGAATCCAAAGTGCTCTTGCGAGCTCTTCAATAGCCCAAAGTGGACATTCCTAGGATTCTAGGAAAGGAGGGATCTATTATTTCCATCAATCCTAACCAAAATGGTTTACCAAGACCGTCCTGCGCCCATTTAAAGGTGAAGAGGAATGCATAGTGGCGAAGACGTAAAGTGATTTTTAAATTCAAAGTGCTCTTGAGAGACCTCTAATAGCCCAAAGTGGACATGCTTAGAATTTTATGAAAGGAGGGGATCTATTCTTGTACTCAATCCTAAATGAAATTGTTTAGATTAGATAGGGACTGTCCTATGCTCCGTTTAAGGTGAATTAGTAATGGTGTAGCAGTGAAAGCATATGGTGATTTTCGAATTCAAAGTGCTCTTGTGAACCCTCTATTAGTCCGAAATGGACATGCTTCGGTTAATGAAAGATGTGGGTCTATTCTTTCCATCAATTCTAACAAAAATTGTTTAGCTTAGATACAAATACATACAATGGCATTATTACAATGGCAATTTCAAATTAAAACTAGCCGCTACAACCATACCTTTAAATACGTAGGACGGTCCTTATCTAAGATAAATAATTTCAATTAGGATTGATGGAAATAATATATTCCCACCTTTACGAATTTCTTAAGCTTGTTCATTTTGGGCTGTTAGGGGGCTCGTTAAAGCACTTTGAATTTGAAAATCATAAGCTTTCACCGCTAAGCCATTACCTCTTCACCTTTAAATGAGCGTAGGACCCTTCTATCTACTCTAAGCAATTTCGGTTAGAATTGATGGAAAAATAGATCCCCACCTTTCAGGATAACGTAAGCATGTCCATTTTGAGGCTGTTATAGGGCTCGCAAGAGCACTTTGAATTCGAAAATCACCATACGCTTTCTCAGCTACGCCATTACCTCTTCACCTTTTTTAATGGGCGTAGGACGGTCTCTCTCTCTAAGCTAAACAAGTTCGGTTAGAATTAATGGAAAGAATAGGTCCCCACCTTTCAGAAAATCGTAAGCATGTCCACTTTGGGTTATTGAAGGGTTTGCAAGGGCACTTTGAAATCGAAAATCACCATATGCTTTCGCGGCTACGCCATTACCTCGTCGCCTTTAAATACGCGTAGAACATTCCCCATTTAAGCTAAACAACTTCGGTTAGAATTAATAGAAAGTATAGATTCACTCTTTTCATAAAATTTTAAGCATCTCCATTCTGGGCTATTACATGGTTCACAAGAGCAGTTTGAAATGGGATAAAACTTTACACTTTTGCCGCCTCGCCATTACCTCTTCACTTTTTAATGGGCTTAAGACAATCCCCATCTAAGCTAAACAATTTCTGTTTGGAATGAATAAATCCACGCCTGTCAGATCATCCTAAGTGTGTCCATTTTGGGATATTAGAGGGCTCGCAAGATCACTTTGAATTCGAAAATTACCATACGTTTCGCCACTTCGCCATTACCTCTTCAGTCTTCACCTTTAAATGAGCGTAAGATAAACAAATTTTGCTGATATTATTGGAAAAAATAGAATCCCACCATTCAGAAAATCTTAAGCATGTCCATTTTTAGGTATTAGAGGGTTCGCAAGAGCACTTTGAACGCGAAAATCTTTTTAACAACCAAATGAAAAAACGAACGATTTTGGGGTTCAAGGGTTCCTTTTACGTTAAAGATATAAATCACCTTTCCTGTCCAGTACACTTCTCTTCCCCCCCCCCCCCACCAAGTGAAACAAAAAAAGTTGTTTTTTTACGTGGGGGGGGGGAGAGAAGTGTAGGAGGTCCTGCAAATTTTTGTCCCGGGATTTATAGACTCCTCTACCCATTTCCTAACTGAAACTAAAGGGCAAATTGGTTGCCAGATTTGAAACTTTTTTCAGCCCCACCACCTCACCAGAGAGGGGGTAGCGCCTGAAATTCTCAAGCTCATGATTCATGTGCTTAGTGAAATCATGCTATGCATGACAAATCGATGGACTAGCCAAAATGATCGCCTGCCATGAATAATGGTTGCTCATGTGATACTATTGGTTGTTGCAGTAACCAAACACATATTGCTGAGATTGAATGGAAGAGTACAGCGAGACCTTATGGTGACGGGAATATAGTGGTTGATAATGATGATGGTGGCAAACTATTTTTTAAAGAAGACGTTTTACTTTATCTGTTACCTTAACATTAAACAACAGCCACACAGTTTATAGACCTTGTTTAGAACTCCGCATTATTAAACAAGAACACAACTGTGATCTATGGAGCTTGATTTTGTACGGCATATGTGGTAGCACATATTGATGTTGAAAATTTGCAATCTAAGGCTCGAACGTTCAATGGACGGCCGTGGTGGGGGGGGGGGGGGGGAGTGACTAGCCTCCCCCTCCGCCCCAAAAAAGAAAAAATATAAGATTTTTTGTTTGGCAGGAAGAAGGGTAATTAGTTTAGACTTATTTATGCTAAATTTTTTGGGTTTAAATAACAGTATGAAGTTTCTGTTACTGGCATCCTAGTTTTACTTGGCGGGACGAAAAAAAAACAACTACAACAACACAAAAAACGCTGTTCTACACATATTTTGTGACGAGGCCCTGTGATAGTCACAATGATCACAATATTTAGGAATTTTTATTGTTGTTGAAATAAATGTAACTAATGGCTATGGTCTTTGATGGGAATGCTATGCATGCAAACCGACTGAGGGCTGGTGGTTGAGCTGTAGCAGGAGATTGTTAAAAGTGTAAAACATTAACATCTCGAATTTCATTGCACGAGCACGAATGTGAAAAATAACTAGCACACTATGACGAGTAAGTATTTCAGCACATTTGTTTGAGTTTCGTATTGCCATTTCAAGGATTTTAATCTTTCTTACCTTTTTTGTTTTTCAGGTTCCTCAGCTCGTGAAAAACTCGTTAAAATGTTAAAACTCAAATTTTGAATTAAAATGCAAAACTGCCTAGTGGCGTAGCGCGCCGAAAAATTAAAGGCGGCGGGCAGCGGTAACGTGCTGAAATTATTTTTCATGAGCAACGGCGTGCGCAATATTGGGAAAATCATCGGCGGCGGCGGCATGGCGGCGCACGAGTCTACGCCGGGAGGTTTCGCAAGCGCAAGGCCGGTTCAGGTAAGTGTTGATCCAGGAACCAGCTACTATCTCAGCTGGCCTTGCACATAGGACCACGATCGTTTCTTCTAGTTGCTGTCTAGCGAGCCTAACGTAAATTCCACATTGCCAATTGTAGCATAATACACTCGAATACAATTTTTACGTTCGGAGTAGTCCCACTTACGTTTCATAATAAGTATTCACTAGTTTGTTAGTCCAGGTGGTCCAGAGTTGCGTCCATTCGTGGTCCAGAGTTACGTCGATTTGTCGGATCGACAACGACAGCCATGTTGATATTAGAGATAACAGATACATGACGTCAGTGTCGCCGCATACGCAGTCCAATTTATTTAGGAAGAGCAATCTTGGAAAAGCCACCTACATTAAAGGCCGTATCGTATCAGACCAAAAAAGGCAACTAAAATCAACAATTGACACAGGAGCAAGCGCAAGTTTGCTAGGTGCTGCCATCTCTACACCAAGCGGCGAAATTTCAAATTAACCGATGAGGGTTCCAAATTCTGCCAACCGATGACGCCACTTGGCAAACTTGTCGCATCGGTATTTGTTTCACCTTTTAGCAGAGCATTGTAGAAGGCAAAGATGATTCGGCCTTTACTGTAGGTGGCTATGTCTTGGGTGATGCGGAATCGTACCATGCCGACTTCGCTTGCTAGCGCATAGGAGCTTGATTAGTTAATCAAGTTCAAAAAAAAAAAAAAACAGAACTTGTATACAAATTAAAATGCCAAAATTTTTTATTTGAAGTGGCCATGCCACCAGTTCTGGATATGTATTTCTATTTCTATTCCTATTCTGTTTCTATTTCTGAGCTTAATTTTGAACTCAGCATCTCAGAGTCTATATAATTTCATACAAAACGTGTGCACAAGGCAAATGCCAAAACTGTGAATGTAAGGCGTCATTTTGGCCACTATTTTGGATACGTTCGTCCTTTAACGTCTGGCACTATTTCTAAACCTATTATTGATCTAAGCATCCAAATACACACATAATTCTACGCCAAACTTGTATACAAAGAAAACTGCCAAAATTGTGAATTTAAGGCCGCCAATTTTTATATATTTTTTCTCCGACATCTAACACTATTCGAACATATTTTAGAACTAAGCATTCACATAAACATATAATTTGATACCCAACTTTCAATGAGAAAGGAAATTTACAATATCTAAAATTTTAGGTGACCATCTTGGCTACCGTATTGAATATATCGAGATGTCAAAGGCTAACAGAATGTCATCAACCGGTTTCTTGAAGCTGAATCACGCCTTGATCAAATTCACAACTAAAAAAAAAATTAACCGTAATACAACATTTCGGGGTTGACCTGAAATATGCCATTTGGCTGCCGGATTATAAGACATAGTAACAAGGAAAGCATTTGCCAAAATTTGCCCATACCACTCTAGTTTAACCCAAATATTTAAAACGAAACAAACACGAAGAAGTACCCAATTCTTTATTTATTTTCAGGAAACAATTAGTCATTGGCTTAGAGCGCACAGTGATAATTTATTCTTCGTGAATTTATATTATGTTCATGATCAATACAAGCAGTAGCCAGATGTAAGACAAACGATACTTTCGGGGCGCACCTGAACAAATGCCACCTTTGTGAAGGTCATCGGGTACTGTGCATTCGTTCACTGTGTTGCAGTTTTCCTCATCACAAGCACAAGCACAAACCGTGAATTTTATGTGGTCTTCACAGATTTTTATTTGTTCTCCTGTTATCGGATTATTTGGACATGCTTTTTCGCAATTTTTACCAACTTTCATATGCGGTACGCCACAATCTTTACTAACCACTGCACCTTGAAACAAGATTTAAAAAAAAAAGTTAATTTTAGTGATCCACGTTGCGAAGCAGAGCAATGGAGCTTCTCATCGTCCAAATCGTTTCAAACTGTCTATATATTTTCTACGTTTTATTTGTGGTTTTAAGTTCGCAAGCCAGTGAAATTCGACAAGGTGATTCGTTGAGTTTCACTCAGATATCGCAATAAATTAGACATGACAGTATGAACCTAACAAGTAGAGCAGAAGCCCGTCATATACATAGTATTTACATAGTAAGTAAAGTTGGTTTAACAATATGACTAAGGTCTAGTTTAAATCTAATAGTCGAGTTCAGAACTGCCAGTCTTGCTAGCCGCTACCAGGAATTCGGTGGGAGTGGGGCCCCTAAAGGCCCCCCAAAGGGGCCTTATATTTACGTCATAAAGTTATAGTAGATGTTTGTATCCTTGCTATTCTTCATTCCCTCAAATAGGGAACTGTATTACCGGATACGTACGTGGGCGGCACGGGAAGGCGTTCTCCTTTACATCATACAGTAAATGGCTGAGTTTTTGGTGTAAACTTTCATTCTAGGTGCAGTAAATTCAAGCCTGTAGTCTGCTAAAGTTGACAGGAGACATTTCACCTAAAAATAAATGGATGATACTTCTTGTTATTGTGCTGCTTTTAGTGTACAGGATATGGGATGGTAGTCTGACAAGGTTCGGTAGAGCAACCATCACAACTCATTCAAAATGTCTGGAAGGAGGAGGAGAGACGAGAACGGACTACCGACTTCTTTCCATTGTGTCATATCCCAACTTTATAGTATAAACACCTAGAAATCAAACAGGTTGTGTCTGGACACAACCTGTTTGATTTATGGACGTTTGAAATGAAATTGTTCGAAAGGTCGTTGGTCTTTATCTCCAATAGACATCTTTGAAAGAAGGATTTGGGATAGGCTTAATTGGCACACCGACAGCTAGGTCATTAGCATCAACATCATTAATAGTGCAGTGGTCTGGGTTAATGCCAGTGCACCACACATTAAAGAGATGTTAAACAAACGCCAAATCTAGATCTTGGATCATACATTTGTACTTCCTGCATAAATTATAAAACCCCGAACAGGAGGACAGAGTCATCACTCAACTGATGGACTATATTCTTAGAAACGGTGATGAACACCATTCAAATGATGACTTTCCATCAGCATATAATGGATTGTAAATGACTGGTGACAATAATGGCACTTGGAAGAGAATTCCCTCCTCAAAAGGAAACGAGTTAGGTTAGTGTGACCAATATGTAAACGGGTCACCACTACTTGGCAACTGCAGCGACAAGACGAGTACCAAATCTGGACAGTGCCCTTTATAGCTCGCAACTTATTGCCATCTTGCCTCTCCCGCAAGGCTTGCCTAGCATCATGCAACCTTAGACGTAGAGTTGGAAAGGCATCCGAGGGAACAAGCCTAAGATTCCTATTTCAGATAACCAGAAAGGGCCCCTTTCTCAGTTGCATCGGTGGGTTCATTTCCAGTTATCCCAGCATGGCGAAGAATTCAACAGA
The DNA here is from genome assembly GCA_023313725.1 of Lithobius niger. Classification (NCBI taxonomy): domain Eukaryota; kingdom Metazoa; phylum Arthropoda; class Chilopoda; order Lithobiomorpha; family Lithobiidae; genus Lithobius; species Lithobius niger. Next base: position 833 of record JAHWFP010118253.1, on the reverse strand, counting down.
AAATCAGTCTTCCACTGCCCAGGAAAGAGAGAAAGCAGCGTTTGAATTCGCCGTATCAAGGGATTCGAGGGTTGTACGATACCAAGGAACCCAGGGCACTCGTGCAAGTCACCGAAGATGACAAAAATGCGTGCCAAATGCGTGTCCTAAAGGCCAAGGATGTATTCAACAGCCAGACCGAGTGCCAAAAGCTCTGCTGAAAACACAAAATAGCCTGATGGAAGAGAACATGAAAGGGTCACCCCCTCATGCCACAAGCACATGCCCCGCCAACTTCTGACTTTGACCCGTCAGTGAACAGCCACAGATATCTGACGTACTGATAACACATCTACCAGAATTCTTGCAGTAATTTGCGGGTGGAGTGGAACTCTGTGAGGACTACCAGACGAAATGTGAAAGTGTCACTTGGAACATACGAAGGGGATACTGGCTTCTCGCCAAGCCTTAAGACGTGGAGCATTTGAAAAGCGTCTCACAACAGGACTGCTGGAACATATCACGGAAATCACCTTTACACATCCCACGTCTGCCAAAGTGCAAGTCTCGGCCAAAACCAATGCAGGAATGGACTGCACTGCATCCAGCTGCACAGTGTACAGAATGGCAAGCTGCTGCTGGTGAATTGCCAAAGATGGCTTCGAGGCTTCCACATAGAGGCTGGCTACTAGAGATGCCTCAATTGCCAAACACAGGCCACTGTGGTTCTAACATCTGGAGGGTTCTGCCACTAGGAGAACCGTAAACCATGCAAGCATAATCAAGCTTGCTGCATACAAGGGCTCGACAGAGGAATAGCAGGACAGTGCGATCTGCACCCCATGAAGTGCCCA
>JAHWFP010118245.1:0-13394 GCA_023313725.1 Lithobius niger | reverse complement strand
TCCAAAAGTCAAACATGCATGTCAAAATGGATGTAATTGCCCTTTAATCGTTCTATTAGCATTTGTACACTGTGTCCAATATAGGTGGCGCCACATGTTGTATTTTCGCAAGGAACGGAAAGGAAAGGGATTTGATAGGAAATACCTAGGATCAATCGACTTGAGCACGAGTTCATTTCCGGGATTGTACTCAAGATTTGGATTTTTGTAATTTGTGAACAACGCAGACTCCTTTTGTTAAAGTCAGGCTTTCACCGAAAGAAAGTCTGCAGAATCTAGCACCATCTAGCGCTAACTAGTGCTATCTAGCACTTGCCTGCAACAAGTAAAGGGTAAACTAGACCGTAACAACGAAAATAAAAAAAATAAGCGAATAAAGCCAACAAATTAACGAAACAAAAAACGGCTACAGCTTTAGAAAAATAGCATTAGAGCTCGTATCCGCATGGAACTCACAGTTGTGAGGTAAACAAATAAAAACCGATTAGAGTTCACTCGAACGAACTGAAATATACTTCTAAATCCAATTCCAGGGAACAAGGTTTGTGACATACTAACCCCCCTTGCACAGGCATATACACGCACATCACTAATCACATAAACAGAACGGTTCGGTATTTCATACATTAAAAATACACACACAGCATACAAACCTATACACGTACATGAAACAGAACTGAAACCTAAACCCACAAACACAAAGCCGTGCAAAACACACACCACAAACAACAAAACGCCTCCAAAATTGAAAAATAAAACTTACGCACCCAAAATGAACGCATAATCACACCAAATAGAACTAAAACAGAAACCGACAAACACAGACAAAACCCCCCCCCCCCCCTCGTAACGAGAAGTCTGAATTTTTCCAAGATTAAAAAAGTCCAAATCTTATCAAATGTGGGCCTCCGTGTGTTTTAAATTTACGAAGAACATCGCCCACAGCCAACATGTCGAAATTCAATTCCGGAGTTAAAAGTATTTATGCGTTTTTCGTCCGTCGTCATTTTAATCACTTGAAATTCGGACATTTCTATACCCAGACTAGGAAACTGCGTGTAAATGAAATACTCACGAGCACTGTAATTTGAATGCCGGATCTTTGCCAAGTAGTAAGGTCTTGCACAAATAAGAAACAAATATAAATCAGCAGAATGAGAAAAAGAATAACCCAAGTTATGTAGGTAAAGTCCAATCTTACGTTGGTTCCTTTCAGAGATCCAAGTGGATTTTTTTTCCCCTTGATATTTCTGGAATTTGTTGCTGGGAATTTCAGGGAAATAAACACATCAACGGTTTTTTTTATTTAAATCTTAAAACAGAAAAAGTCACATTAACCAGCTCCAAAGGAATAAATTAAGCCAAATTGCCGGTTGGTAATCAGTACTCGGCCAAAATGTTAGCAGAGTGCACAGACTTGTGAAACGGGAGGGGCAAGTTATAGTAATAGGGCAAGTTCAGGTTCAGCTAATTTTTTTCTGGGGACCTTTTTTTCTTAACTTTTCGCTCGTGGAGCTCCTTTTAGCTTGTCACTGTCTCTTTTACCCTTTAATCCCTTTAACTAACCTTCCCCAGTCCTTCTTCTTGCCCCCTTTTTGAGTCTTTATTGTGCGCGCGGCGCATCTTGAGTCCTGGAAGTATTTTATGAGCGGCTACGTCTTCCTGGAGGGGGCGGCTTTCATTGACGGCTGCCATTATTTTTGTAGCCATCTTGGATATCAACAAGGCACTCTGCTGCCAAAATCTTAAATTTTGGGGGGGTTAAAATTAGTTTCTATCGTCTTACGAAAATTTATACTACCTGTAAATTTAATTGCATTCAGTTCCTGAGTGCTCTTTAGTTGCTTGAGGTTTTTTCGCTCTCCAGATACGACCAGTGCGCAACCCTACTGCGCATGCGTCAATGCGCAGCCCTCCTATAAAACGTGACTGGCGTGATGGATGGCCATCGCTTTCCTCTCGATATGTCAACCATGATGGTGTGGGTATTTACAGGTAGTATAAATTTTCGTAAGACGATAGAAACTAATTTTAACCCCCCCAAAATTTAAGTTTCTAGTCGTCGGTAGAAAATTTCTACTACCTGTAAATTTAATTGCATTTACAGTTGACCTCGTCAATATAGGTGGCGGGCACCATCATGGCGAGTTACCCCGGGTTGCGTACTGGTTCCCCCAAAAGTTAAACGAAAACTTTTGCACTTTATTAAGATAAAAACAGAAACAGTCATATTGGATCTCTTTCGTAAAATGTGGTGGCCCTGAAAAGGGCCGTTTGTTTATTTGAAGGGTCTTGCTTCCATTTGCAGGGGTCTTCGACTTGCTTCCGTCATTGGTGGTCTTCGTTTCTGTTGCAAAGTGCTTAAGGGAGGTTGACTACACTTCTGGCAGTTACAATGGAGCCAAGACGGTGTAGATCTCCTTCCTGTCTTGTCATGTCACGGAAGTAGTGGCTGGTGAAGACAGTTTGGCTTCTCCAAGAAGTGGCTTGAAGAATTTCAGCGATGGAGACATGGTTGTGAAAAGCCCAGGAGGTTGAAAGTGCCCTTAGTTCGTGTGCAGTAACTTTGATGTTGTCGGTGCAACTGATGCTTTCATCTTCGTAGGCTCTAGTGATTACCGTTTTGATCCAGTTGGATATCATGGCGGCTGATGTTACGTTGGTCCCTTTGGTGAAGGGTAGAAATAGTTGCAGGCGACCACGGCGGCATTCTGGGTCCGCTGTCCGTTTGATGTAATATCGGAGTGCTCGGACGGGGCAAAGTGTTCTTTCCGGTTCTTCGTTGTAGATGTTTGTTAATGCCGGAATGATTATCGGTTTGGAGGATTCGGAAGGTTTTTGAGTTTTGGCAAGGAAGTCAGGTCGTGGTCTGAGGTGGATGAACCTGGAGTTGTCAAAGAAGAAGCAGTAGGCTGGGTCGTTTGAGAGAGCCTGTATTTCGCTGGTTCGTAGACTTGCTGCAAGAGACGTGAGGAATACAGCCTTCCGGGTTAAGTGATTAATGTGGCAGGTTTGAATAGGTTCGTAGGGTTCCTTGGTTAGGGATTCTAAAACCAGAGGGAGATCCCATCGCGGGAATTTTTGATACACGGAGGGACGTTCGTTTTCGTAGGATCTGAGAAGGGAAGTGATCCGGTAGTCTTCAAGAAGGTGTCGGTTTCCTGCGGCTTTGAAAACGGTGTTTAGTGCGGATCTGTAGACCAGAATGGTGGATCCTTTGAGGTTGTCTTTGAAGAGGTCATCGAAAAATGCTAAGAGTTGTTGAATAGGGGGATTGATTGGATTAACTTTCTTTCGCTTACACCAATGAAACCAGCGTTTCCAATGTCCGTTATACAGTTTGTTGGTTGAGTTTCGTAGGGCCTTGCTGGCGATCCTGGTGGCCTGTTCTTCAAAAATTCCAGCCTCTTTGATGAGTTTGATGATAGTAGCCACCCGTGCAGATGTAAGGTCTTGGAGTTCGGGTGGTTCCTTTCTGTTGTGAGAGGAGGTCTGGGCAGTGTGGAAGTTTCCTTGGGAGATCTATGAGGAGGTTCAGAAGTTGAGGGAACCACGGGGCAGCAGGCCAGTTTGGTGCAATCAGTAGGAAGGTCCCGGGAGTCTGTTCGATCTTCGTGAGAATGGTTGGGAGAAGTTTGAAGGGCGGGAAGAGGTAGGCATAAAGGTTCTCCCACGGGAAGGTTAGAGCGTCGATGGCGCAGGCTTTGCTGTCCGGAATCGGGCTGATAAACTGGGGAAGTTTGGCATTGTGCCTCGTGGCGAACAGGTCGATCATGGGTTTCCCCCAGATGTTGAAGAGATATTCGCAAATTGATGTCTTTAGGGTCCATTCCCCTGAAGGTGGCCTGTTGCGAGATAGGGCATCCGCAATAACATTCCGGTTTCCTGGAATATGGAGAGATTGAATGGATGTGTTGAGTTCCTGGCAAAGGTGGCAGAGGTGATCTGGTGTAGGGTTCGAGAACGAGTTCCGCCTTCCTTGCGAATGTAGGCAACAGCGGTTGTGTTGTCTGCCTGGACTTGGACTATTTTGTTTGCTACAAGGTGCCAAAAATGGTCGAGGGCGTTGTAGATGGCTTTCATTTCTAGAATGTTGATGTGATCCGAAGTGTTTGGGGGCCATATGCCGGCAATCTCGTGATCCAGGAGGTGGGCACCCCATCCTGTTAAGGAGGCATCCGTGAGAAGCAGGAGGTCTGGGGTGGGTTCGTGGAGGGGTACGGTTTTGGCTAGGTTGGCTTCGTTCATCCACCAATGTAGGCATTCCCATGGGAACTCTTCGTTTGTTAGTAGGGTTGTTCCGGATGTCGGGTGACAGGTGTCCCAGTGATCGATTCGGTAATGGTGGAAGGGGCGAGTCATCCACCTGCCGTACGGGAGGAGGTTTGCCATGGAATCGAGTTTTCCGATGAAGGAGTTCAGAGTTCTGAGAGAGTGGGATGGTGACTTCAGTAGTTCCCGTCCGTGTAAAAGGAGGTCGGTTTTCCGTTCTGATGAGGGAGTGACAGTGCTTTTGATTAAGTCGAAATCTACTCCTAGGAAGGTGAAATGTTGGGAAGGTGTTAGTCTTGACTTCTTCCAGTTGATTCCTAATCCAAGGCTGTGCAGGAATCGGATTGTGAATTTCCTGTTTCGAATGAGTTGTTGGGGATTTGGGTTGTTGAGGAGCCAGTCGTCTAGGAAGGCGTTGGCAGTGATTTGGTGGCGATGGAGGTGGCCGAGAACGGGTTTCAGGACGGATGTGAAGATTCGGGGAGCGGCATTTAGTCCAAATGGTAGAGTTTGGAATTCGTAAACTGTTTCTTGATAGAGAAAACGAAAGTAGTGAAGAGATGCCGGGTGAAGTGGGACGTGAAGTAGGCATCCTCCAGGTCTATTGAGATGGTCCAATCCATGCTCCTTAGGGAGAGTCGGATGGTTTCGAGAGTTTCCATTTTGAAGTGGCTGTTGTGCATGAATTGATTCAGTGGCTTTAGGTTGAAGATCATTCTGTTTCCGCCTGACTTCTTTGGTCTGAGGAAGATGGAGCTGTAAAAGCCAGGTTTGGAGGGATCTGGGCAGATGCGAATGGCTTCCTTTGCGAGAAGGGTATCGATTTCTGAAGTGAGGGTATCCGAAGGATTTGTTGCGAATTCCCAGGGAGGAGAAGTTCGAAGGTGGGGATTGTTTGAGAATGAAGGATGAAAGCCATGAGAGATTATGGATAGGACTGTGGTGTCGGACGTGATGCGTTCCCAGGCTTGTTTGAAGAACCGGAGTCGACCGCCAACGGGCCTGTGGTGGGTGTAGTCATTGGCGTCGATGGGATTTGCTTCTGGAAGAAGATGCGGAATATCTGCTGCGATTGTCCGGTGTGGTGCCCCGTTGTGTCCTTTTGTTGGTTTGGTTGTTTGTGCGTTTAAAGAATTGGTTGTTGTTACGAAAGGAGTGCGAGTTGTCGTAGGAAGGTTTGGGCCGAGTTTTGGCTGACTGTTGTGGAGGAGGGGCGACCGTGTCGAGGCTGTATTGAGCTTTCCGAAAGGGGAGGCTAGTAGTGGGTTTAGGTTTAGGTTTTCGAGAAATGTCCAGATGAGGTGCCAAAGTTGGGACTAATCCTCTGAAGAGCGTCTCAGTTTCGTGAAGAGGAAGGTTGCGGAGGGCATGCTTGGTTGAGGTGTTCAAGTTAGTTGTGGTGCCAAGAGCGATGTCCCGTAGAAGTAAGGTAGAGTTAAATAGAGACCTGGTGAACCAGTTGAAACTGTGAAAGGTGGCGAAGGACATTTTCTTGAACAGTTCAGAGATCAGCAGATGGAGGTGTTTGATGTCACGTTCGCTGGATTCAACTGCTAGTCTCTCGCACAAAGCATTAATGGCAGTGGCAAGGACGTCAGCTTGCGAGGCGGCACGAAGGCCAAGGCGAAGGATTCTGTCGTTTTCTTTAAGAACAGCAGTGGGGATTTCGGCACGTTTCGGGATGAACATGGCGGTACCGAAATCCATCTTGGCTTCGGTTGCAAGGAATTCAGACTGGTGATAGGTTTCAAACAGCCTTGGGTTTGCAGCGCCATCGCCGGAGGACTGGAAAAACCATGATTCACGGCCAGGTCGAAGAGGTGGTGGTTCTTTGTCTAATTGCAAGGGTTCACCTTTGCCTAATAAGGATCCGCCGTTCCTGAGTAAGGTGGTAAGAAGTGTAGTGGATTGGCCGATTCGGGCACGTTGTTTGTTGTTTCTATCCCTGAGTCCAAAGCCAAAACCTGTTGTTAGTCCTCGGTTTACCGTAGAAGCAGGGGTCGGGTCGGGCTTATAGAGGTAGTTGTCCGGGATGATGGCTTCCACAGCTTTGAGAAGGTCAAAAATCGGAATGGTCGAGGAATCAGTGTCGCCTTGAAGGGAGTCGTCATATGGGTCGAGTGGTTGACGCTCGAAGCTTACTTGTGGTTGATTGCGGTGGTGTGCGGCAAGTACAGTCGCTCAGTCAAGGCCGTCATCAGGACGCAGAACAGTATTGAGCAGTGTCTGAAGGTCGAGTGAAGAGGAAATGCGTCTTTTCTTACTTGATAAGGGTGAAGTAGGGACGGGTGATTTCCGCTTTTGAGAGTCCTTGTCAGAGGATGTAATCCAGTCATGAACATAAGAAGCTTTCTGCGTGGGGGGGGGGGGTTGGATCCAGTCTTGTATGAAAATTCCTTTTTGGCACGGTGTAAAAGGCGATGGATTTCATCTGGGGAAAGTACCTCTTGACGATGACTAGGTTGACGTGAGGCAACAGATGAGAGATCCAAAGGTCTGCGGTCAGGTAGTGAGGGTTCAGGGGAAGAAGACGATGACGATTGTAGACGTTGGCCACATGGAACGGGGGAAGCAGTAGAGACAGGTGGAGCAGCAGACGTTGATGGTTGTGTGGGTGATGGTAGAACAACGACGTTGGGGTCTACATGGGCAGGGCTAGCCGGAGGCGATGGGCAAGGTCGAACAGGAGGGTCCATTATGTTCGGCGAAAGTTCAGTGAAGTTAGCACGTTCGGTGAAGGTCGTGTTGCGTTCGGCGAAAGATGTGTGTTCGGCGAAGGCTTGCTTGTTTTCGGCGAAAGTGGAGCGTTCGGCGAAGGCTTGTCGTTCAGTGAAGGCTTCCAACGTTCGGCGAAGGCTTGCTTGGGCTTGCTACGTTCGGCGAAAGCTTGTCCGTTCGGCGAAGGCTTGCTTGCGTTCGGCGAAGGCTTGCTACGTTCGGCGAAAGCTTATCCGTTCGGCGAAGGCTTGCTTGTGTTCGGCGAAGGCTTGCTACGTTCGGCGAAGGCTTGCTGCGTTCGGCGAAAGCTTGTCCGTTCGGCGAAGGGCGTTCGGCGAAGGTCAGCTTGATGGTGAAGTTCCTCTTCCCTTGAACTTGCGGTGAAGGTTGGGGAAGGTCTTCCTTGCTTGGATGAGTTCGGCGTGGCTTGGGGCTTTCGGCGAACGTCGGGCACTTTCGGTGGGCTGATGCAGCTGGAGAGGCAATCCGTCTTCGACGAGAGCTTGAGGAAAGCGATGGCCATCCATCGCGCCGGTCACGTTTTATAGGAGGGCTGCGCATTGACGCATGCGCAGTATGGTTGCGCACTGGTCGTATCTGGAGAGCGAAAAAACCTCAAGCAACTAAAGAGCACTCAGGAACTGAATGCAATTAAATTTACAGGTAGTAGAAATTTTCTACCGACTACTAGAAACGTACAATCGATTATCTGTGTTCGTTCTGCGGCGAACTCAAGATAGGCCGCGCACACTTTAGGCTCTTCCGTTCGCTGCAGCACCAGCATTTATGAGATAAAAGAAACAAAACAAAGCATTTTTTTTAAAGGGCAAAAAAAGCATTTATTCCAAAAAGGGCAGGGGCAACGCCCCCCTTCCCTCCCCCCTGCCACTCCCCTGGGAAAAAATGAAAGGTGTGAAGGCTCATACGGTTTGTGTATAAGTCGAATTTGACCATCAAAGGTCACCCATCCATTAGCTGAAAGACTAAGGCGCGTGCTTTTAAATGTGATTTTAAAAGTGGCAATGTTTTTAGTAGTGAATAAAGTTCTGAATAATTTGCGGAATAATGTCTAACATTTGATGGGAGCGGAGCCCCGTTTATGAATCCACTCCAATGCAAGCTTTGTATCCGCATCACGAAATAGAGCAGTGACATTTCCCGCCATATTGGCACCAGCTTGGGACCGGTATGGGTTTTGGAGGGCATAACTACAAGGTGCACTACATAAAAATGGAGGGAAAAACAACGGAAGAGTGGATTTCTGAGGCATAAAATCCAACAACAAAAATCGCGCGTTTTAGGTCTAAGAAATCACTCTTCACAGCATCGGCTTCAGTATGACGCCCTTCTGTTTCTCTCTGCAGTGCCCCCTTGCAGCTAACCCATTAAGGCTCCAGCATAGAGTTATATACAACATAACTGTACGAAGCCTTTGAACGGATATCCACACTTGATAACGGGGTGCAAATTACCCCCGAAACGTCGTATTTTATTGTTTTACATGTGCACTTTTATAGGCTATATTTTTACCAAAAAATCAATATCAGTAAATGTTTGCCTTCCTTCTAATTCATTTAAAACTGTTCTGACGTTAGGGGCGAATTAATAAAAAGTACCGAAGCAATCCCAAAACCACAACAAAATGTACAGTTGCGTCTGAAAGTGGTGGTTTAACAAGAGTTTCTATGTATTGAAATCTCCGTTTATTCGGTGTGTTTGGACAATACAGTCAGCTTCTTAACTCACGACCCTCATTTGCCCCGTGGGCTTGTAGGGTGACCAATCGGCTGGAACCCTTCCCACCGACTTTTCAAAATAACAAAACAAAGATGGATGACTTACGGCAGAACACAATAAAGGCGTGCGTTGGTGGTGTTGTAAAACGCAACGTTTATTGTAGGTGTTGTAAAACACGACGTCTACTGTAGGTATTGTAAGACACAACGTCTACTAGTTTAGGTGTTGTAAAACACAACGTCTACGTGTTGAAAACACAACATGCTGGACCACAACGTGTTGTAAAAAAGGAGAGAAATCGGTGTTGTGATAGTCGTTGTGAACCACAACGTCTATTTTTTACAGTGTAGCGTTATACCCAAAGGTGGTTTCAACAAAGAAAATTTAAAATCGGACATGTTGTTGAGGAATAAGCAAGGTGACAAAATTCACAGGTGCTATGAGCTGCTCACATATTTCCTCACCAGTAGTTTCCGAGGCGCGAAAATCTGCCCCATCGTCTAAAGCAAATGGACAAAGAAACAAGATGCGATGACGCGACCGAAAAGATGAGCCACAAAGCTGTCTCCAAAGCAAAACGGGTTGTTTTCAATCGATTCGTTCCATTTTGTCCACATTGTAACTGATGACGGCCTAGTTAACAATCGATTAACTATGAACGTTAACAGTCAAAATTAACCCAATACCTAGATTGTCGTGAATAATAAACAGATATCTACAAATAGGACGTAGCATGCCAGTAGAAAATGGAATGAATCTAAATCGGACTACCGGTGGATACAGCCAGACAGACAGACAGACAGACAGACACGAACAGACAAACAGCAGCACAGTATGGTTCCTCTGCTGTAAAATTACCAGGACTCATCAGGTGGCTACAAATTAACCTTTTAAAGATTAGTCCGCGTTGTTTAAAGATTAGTCTCTCCTTACCCTGTTTTGCCCGACTTCCGAATAGGGGCCTGATAAGTCCCGGTATATATAGGGCAACGAATATTAAAGGAAGAACTCGTACTTCATTTTCTAAAGCAAATCCCGGCCCTTTTCTATTTTTTTTTCCAGGCTAAGAAGTTTCAGTTTACGTGCTATTTTCTGTCGCATTATTCCAATTTTGATACAAAATTTATTAGCTTTTTTTTAATATGCCGATACTAGCAATCAAAACTAGTCAAAATTATGGAAGCGAAGCAACCATTGCCGGACATGTAACAAAAGGAAAAAAAAATATGCGTGGGTGGTATGCTCTTTTTTTTTTCAATTAGAGGAATGTAGTTCGATAACGTTTACAAGAACGAACACTTTTAGTAGTTTTACGGTAGAAGCTCAGAATTATTCATTGAACATTACTGTCAGCAAAGTCTATAGCTTTTCCAGCCCGAAATTGGCAATATGTCAGAATTCCATACTTTTCCAGGCCTGGAAAAAGGTGCAATTAAATTCCAGACTCGTCCAGCTTTTCCAGCTTGCGTACGAACCTGTTAGGGTCCCCGGTTCAAATTATTTTATCTATATTTTCTCGCCTTTCATTTTCTACTATTTTTTGCTCTTGTTTTTTTTTTTGTCCGAATAGGCAAATCTTTTAAAGAATAGGCAAAAGTTTGCGTCCTAGTTGATCTACTCTTAAGTTTCAAACCGATTTAATTATTGCTGGAGGTGGGGAAGGGGAGGAAATGGGATAAGGGTATCTACCCCAAAACAAAACTTGTTAATAATAAGGATAATAATAAGGATTTCTTATTAGTACTAAAGTATCTCCTTGCAAACGGACTGATTTATTTAATGTTCAATTTGGCATTGTTGCTTAATAACAATGTTTAAAACAATGTAAAACAATCAATTTGAATGTTTGGAACTCCCTAACCCCTAAACCCCTTGACCAATTAGCAAGGTCCATATGAAAAATAACATCTCCAGAGCAATACCTGTAAAATGACCTAAGAACCAGCTTTATTCACCGCATGGAAGAATTTATTTCCGTGCTACAAAAAAGCATTACCAGTAGTAGTTGTAGTTAGTAATTAGGCAAATATCGACGTTATTCACGTCGTTTTTTCAACAAGAAAACGTTAAGCTGTGTCACTAACAGTGACTTTTATGTTGTCAGGCGACCAAAGTCTCCCGATCTAACAAGTTTCAGCCTTTTCTGGCGCATTGTTATTTATCCACAGATGGCTGAAAACAGCCTAACTGCCTTTGCTGTAAAGACACAACGTGTCTAGTGGTCGCCATGCTCATATATATTTTATCTGGATGTTATCGTTTTATCTTGGCAGGCGATGCACTAGCGTGTGTCTTGATACAAAGTGTATTACCTTTGTAGAGAGTTAGTTTACGTCTGCCGATTACCGATATCGAGCTGTCGATACGAACACCCGATTGTTGTCTCGAGATCTCAACAATGATTGTAATACTCAAGACGAAGACCTTGTGTATTTGATTATCATCTTTTGTTTTCAACAACGAAATACTGTTATGTTTTGAAACCGAAAGAGCTATCGTTTACGCCACAACATACACAACAAAAAAAAAAGACGCTCGGCTCCACCACGTGTTTTCTTATCAACACAGTTCTTCATGGAACGAAGTTCAGCTCTCAAATACATGTATGAAACCTTTAAAAAAAAGCGAAAATTTCGGTGGCTTACTGTTCTGTTGTAGGAGTGCTAATGGCGCATTCTTGTTTTTAGTTTTTTACCCCACATGATGAAAATGATTCAGTTTACAAAACGTCGTTAAAACAGTAAAAGTGCATGTCGGAGAGGATGGTGCCTGTAAGGCCTCGAAAGTTTCGGAACGGCTTCTAACTTTCAATGTTTTACATTTCGTTCGGTGCTTGTTTCCGTCTTCTACTACACAGCGTATTGTAAACCGAAGAGCGATCATAATTTGACATACAAACACAATAACATTTAAAAAAAAAAAGACCTGTAAATTTTGTCTTACCTGCTTGTTTGTGAGCTGCTGGTTGGGGCGGCCTGAGTGGGAGGATCGAGTGGTCGGAGCTTCAGTCACTGTTCGGCTTCCACTCGGAATCAACTCGGTCGGTATCGTCGGAATTATTCCAAAGGAAGCCTCACTTAACTAGACACTCTGCAAAGAAATGGAAAAAAAAACGAATGAATATAAATTTCTGAAATGAGACACCGTTGAGGAAAATTATTAAAAAAGAACTCGAGTTTTATTGACCAGTATTGCAATAAGCCAATAAATAAAATTTTTGAAAAAAAAAATTCTGAACAACCAAAAACACTCCTAGATAAAACAGAGCAATGGAAAACCATTCCATCCAGGTTGGTTAGCAATACTTGCCGCTGTCTACAGACCAAATTTGTTTGAATATTTTAAAAGTGGTTTTTTTTTTTTGCAGGAGTAACACATATTCATAGACAATATTTAAAGGATAATGACCGAAAGTTGAGAGCATTATAAAACAATAGCGCAGGGGAGGGCCCGTGGGCATTGTTTTATAATGTCGCGAGGTTTTCAATTGTTATCCGTTATAATGCCCATTTATCTTACACTACAAAAACACGAGCGCCGCTCGTTCGCTCTTGTTGTTGAAGGGGAAGTTCGTCTAACAATGCAAATACACGAGCACAATTGGAACCATACGTTCAACAAACGGGGCCATAATGCCAACAAAACAATGTTGAGTTATGCAACCCTTTGTAGCCAACAATGGTTAAACAATGCTTTAACGCTTATTGAACATATTGCCCTCGTTCAACGTGGTGTGATTGGCGTACTGAATGAGGGCAGGAGCGAATAAACACCATTTGAACTGGAGGACATGGGGGTATCCATGTTGTAATTCTCGCTTTGCATTCCATCGTTTGTACAAGGCCGTCTGGGAGAGAAGCGGCAGGTTTCAGATCCTGGCTCCAAGCCAGTTGATATAACATCGCTAAAATCGTAATTTAAAAGCAATGCTAAGAGCCTTTTACTGCCTGGCAGGCGCGAGAATTGGTATAGAGTTGGGAGGCAAGACACGCAATTGACATTCCAGTCGGCCTTGGCTCGAGAAAAAAATGCCTTCCTCGTTTTAAGTTCGTTTAAACGCTTGTTCTTGTGAATTAACCAATGCTTGGACTATTCGGAGTACAAGGAATATTTTTCACACATATTTATTAGGTAAAAACCTACACAGACATGGTGTCTACTAAAACTTCAATTACAAAAATCAGGACTATTTCAGGATTATCAGGACCGAAACACAGAAAAAATCATCACCTTTTTAAACGAAAAATGTTCGAAATAGGAAAAAAATAGACCCACCCAGACAAATCTTCCTGTGCACTGGCCATTTAGTACTATCCCCCCCCCCCCCACTGCCTTTTGTTTCTATTTCCACTAGTATAAAAAAGTTACAAGTAGGACTAGGCCAAACAATTAGTAGATCCAGTTTGTTTTTAGGTCTAGTGTGCTCACATCGAGTCTGGCAATTTTTGAATTTAATTCAGCCAATAACTCCTGTCTACGTTTCTTAAGCATTTTAAGTTCTTCAGTTGTTCTTCATCCGGTCGTTGTTAAAAAAAAATCAGGATTCATTTGAAAAAATCATGACTTTGTCAGTATTATCATGACCGTAAAAAAAAACTCAGGACTTTTTCTGGATTATCAGGAAAATATGCTTAGTAGACACTGTGGCAGAACTATTTGTAACGTAC
>JAHWFP010118239.1:0-13813 GCA_023313725.1 Lithobius niger | reverse complement strand
GCCGGCCAAATCATCGCTGCCGTGGGTTAAAAATCGATAACCAATCGGTTATAACCAATAACTGATTTATATCACGGTTGGGACGTCCAGCTAACTCGTTTTTAATTAAAATGTGTTTGTGTTTGCGAAAATTGCTTCAAGAAAACTGTGATCAATCAGTATCTCGATACGAATGAAGGTCATACCATTTTAGTTTGTGGAGGGGGAAGTGTGTGACAGACGGATAAGTTCTTTCGCTCAAATTTTGTGGAGGGAGGGGAGGGAGTTAGACATTTTAAGCTCCGGTTTTTGCTGGGTTTACGCTGGAAGCTGATGATATGATTCTGAATCAGCAGTGGCTGTGTGTCATCCGCCTTACAATCGTGTCCGATTATATTGAATTTTTGAGCCCATAACCACAATTCGCCTGATATTCGAGCCCACTTACCATCCCATATCCCTGCACCAATGCAAGCAGCTGTCTATAGTCATCAAGTATCAACCTCACTCAAGCATTCCAACTGATTTCAAGTTTGAAGCCCAGTTGATGTACTAAATTCATCACTACGCTGCATGACTACCACCAGCTAAATAATGCTGCAAGTCAATCAAAAGGTGAACAGGAAAGGTTTTAGGTTAAACCTTACAGCGCAGTCACCAATATGTACGGAGCCAAAAGTGCACAATATCAAAACTACCCGACGTTTTGAGCTGACTCCAGCTCATCACCAAGGAAACAAAAAATACGCTTAAAACTGCATGAAGGTAGTGTACACACAGGCAGCAGAATGCAGGTAAAACTGCCTAAAGTCAAAACCACAATTCGAACAAAGTAAAAAGAAGTATTTAAAAAATTTAAAAAGCAGGAAGAGGAGAGTGACCTCTTTGTGCTGAGAGCAGACTTGCGCAGTTTTTCCTGCAATCTGCTGCCTGTTTGTTTGTACCTTCAGGCAATTTTAAGTGTATGTCAGAGTTTGCCAGATGTCATTTTTGTTGTCACCAGTGTGTTCTTAGTTTGCAGCAGGAAGTTAAACCGTCGTAAACATGGCAAACATTACGTCTTCCCTCCCACCAATGAACTAGGAGGAAGGAAAAATATTTGCAACTTTTACAGCCAGTGGCGCAGCAGTTGCTCAGCTGCCCCTTCTGGCAAAAATTGCTTGCACTGCACTGCACCTTTCTCTCTTTCCGTCTCCAGTCCAATTCGAGGCTGAATTGTTCACGGAAGAAATGGATTCGGCTGACAACTATTTCTATTCATTTCTTTAATTTTGTACCTAAATTAATATTACTGTTATGAGTGTTGTGGCATTAACCTCATTGAAAACAAAGAACTCACACAATTCAACGGCATTCCAACTTTCTAGGTTTTTCAAGCCTTGAATTTTCTGTTTTCAAATTTTAGGATTTTCAAGAAATTCAAGGCCGTGTACGAACTCTGTCCGGAAGGTAGAAGTCCCGGGTGGAGGGGGGGGGGGGGGGGTTGATTCCGAGTACCATAATAACAACACACATAAAACGAAAATGGAAACTGACAATGCTGCAGCTAAGAATGGCAAATACGGTTCCGATCGCCGCCAAATCCGTGGTGCGCAAAAAAAGGGTTTTGCAGCAAAAAATCACCTAAATGTATAGACAAGAAAATCCTAGAAACTGTGTCGTTCGCCGTATCGATTTGTTAAGGCGGGCGTGGTTGCTCGGGGTGGAGGAATCGGGGGTGGCGAGTATGAGGGTCGTCCGTCCTCCACTTGACCTCCTCAAGGTCGTTACGTAATTGGCGCGCGGACGGATGTAACGTGCGGGGGCGTAGCGGAACCTAGCAACAGTTGGACGCGCTCACTGACGCGTTGTGGCTAAAAATAGAAACATAACCGATCGCCGATATTTTTTCGATGACGAGTTCGAACCAATGCTAGATAACAATGGTAGGCAAGGAAATAAAAAAAATGGTTTTTAAAACTGAATGTAATGTTTGTGTTGTGATTTTTTTTAAATTTATTTTGATTTGGGGTTGTTGCGTGGATTTGGCTTTCGTTGCTTTCTCTTCGTCGATATTGTAGGAAATGGAATTAGAATGCTGGAGACTGAAATGTCTAATAACGGTAACAAAAAATACCGTAACGTAGGTAACGTTTGTTTACATCGTAGCTAAACAACTCACTTCGTTACGTTAGTGTTTCTTCGTTACAGTGTTTGTTTACATTTCGGATAAACAACTCACACGTCGTTACATTGCAGTGTTACTGCGTTAATTCATTACATTACAGTGTTCTGGATGAATGATTCACGATTCATTATGAGAGACACGTCCCAACAACACCCCTCCCTCGAAAAAAAGTGTGACAATTTTACGTTGAATATGAACAAATAATGGCATCAAGTAAGGAGTTTGATGCCATTAAGAAAATTTCCGAAAAATACTCTTTGTAGAATCTTGATAATTCCTAAAATTGCTGAAAATTCGTCAGGTAATGGGAGCTATTTTTCAATTTTTTTGCCATGCCAAACAGAATGCGTGGGTACGTCACTGGTTAACACGGTTTTTTTTTTTTTTGCTCCGTTCTTTTATTTTTAGCCAAACCCTTAAAAAGGAACGTTTTTTTTGCCTGAAAAAAAAAGTCTGATATTCGAAAAAGCCATTACCAAACTATTCGGAGATAATTTCATAAATGCTGCTGACCTTGACGGTTTTCCAAACAAATCAGGACTCTCTCACAAAACCTTAATTTTTTTTTTAATCTTGTAACTTGACTCGGATAAGAATTGACGGCCATTTAAATACCAAACACAAAAAAAAACTAATGATACGTTGTTGACAATCCGTGAACGATTTTAAATTTTTATGTCGGCAACCCGTCCGTAACAACAACCCACTAGTCGACATGTGCCCGCACAAATCGCACACTCACCTGTTTAAATCCCCGGTACATGCGTTGTATCTCATGTCGGCTAAATCGTGTTCTACGGCACAATAATTCCAAACCTTGCGGCCTGAGTCGAGTGTGAGCCGGGGAAGGCGGTTCGACGCCACGTCGCGGTGGGGCCAACGTATCTTCCATCTTGAACGCCCGATGGCGAACGAGGACGTCTGCTGTGACGTCACACTTTCATGGGACGAGGGGGTTCGGGGGCTTGCTGGCTTCTTTCAATCGAACAGTTGATCGGCGATCGATTGGAGGTAGTCGGAGATTGAACTGGTCCCCAATCCCCCCTCCGTGCCAGCTTCGGCAACGATTTGGCCGCTGATCGAAATCGATGTAACCGTTGGTTACGCCTTCGCCGCTTTTGCCAGTCAGACATCCGAACACCAACCCGTTCGTTGCTATGGGCGACGGAACGCTGTGATGCTGAGGGATCTTCCTTTCGTTGCCCCAGCAACTGGTTGGCGCGATCTTCTAACAGTGTTTTGCTGGAATGCCTTAACTTTGTCAAGAATACAGGTGTAACGAAAAGATCGCGCCAAACTTTAAGGACGGATCGTAGATATGAAGCAACTATAAAAGCAACAAGTGGCTGTAGTGACTAACTAGTCGCAGTCGGTCTTCTGTACACTTCCGCCATTTTTCAACGAAAATGTTGCGGCCTCTAGGTCATTCGCTGCAACAGGGTTCACTATTATATAATTTAAAAGTTGTAGCCATCACAATTGCTGGTTAAAAAAGTGTTAGCCTTTATGCCTAGTATTGGATTTTAGAACTCATTTTCAGCTTTTAGACCTAATTTTCAGCTTTTAGGCTAATTTTGGCCTAATTTTCAGCTTTTAGCCCTAATTTTTTTTAACTTCGTAGGTAGCAGCTAACGAAGAATTGGGTTCGACAATAGGCCTATTCATGCAACATGGTGTCGAGAGTTTTTTTCAAATGAAGCTAATGTGTGCCGTTAACGAAATCCATTTGTTTTTTTTACGGTTGCGTGTCTTCCTGTAGTGGTTAAATGCGACGATTAATCGTTAACATTTCATTGAGTTAACGTCGAGAAAGCCTATTAGCTATAAGGAGACAGCGATGTTTTAATTTGCCGTGTTTTTTAAAGTCCACGTGACTTCCACTGAAAAAGGCCTTCGGCAGTGCAGAAGACTTAAAAGTCAGTATACACTGATTTCACACCTAATTCAGAAGCTGTTTGTTGCAGCCGAACGTATCGCACCGAGCCATGCGCAGCCACGTCCCGTGCAATGTTTGGTTTTACACGTCGAATCTTTTTTTTTTATTACCTTCTCCTAAATTCCAGGGACGTCTCGCGTTCATTTCCCTATTCCTTCTCTTCCTCCACTTCCCTTACACTTCACTAGTGTTGTTTCGTTTCGCGAGCCTGCGGCGTGTTTCGTGGCGCAGCACGGCACCGATTTGAGTTCACATGTTGTAAGGTCGCTAAGGAAGTGGACGATTATTCACAAGGCACAATGCTCGATCCTAATTCACTCCTTACTGCATAGCTAGGGGACTATGCACATAGCGTTTACATATTAGGCTATCAGCAGAATTTATCCTTCTGCTGCACCTCGTAGTCAGGGATCCAACCTTTCAGTCAGATCCCACACACTAACTAGCTCGAGCCCTCGTCTCCAGGTTTCTTTTATACCCTGGAGAACAATGGGCAGTCTGCAGTAATTGGAAGGCTGGCATGCCGCCATGATTGAGGCAAGTCGAACTACGAAGTGTTTGCTTCGTGAGTTGCGTGCTGCCGATCATGTAAGCCGGTTAACGTAACAAACAAAACGAACCGTACCGCACCATGCAGTACTGAAGAGCGTTAGCCACATTTTGAAACTGGGCCAAGCTGACGTGGAGAATCGCGACCCAGTTTGGTACGGAAATCAAACTGCTCGGTTTGATGCCGCTCGGCACGCATTATCTATTACGTGTGAAATCAATTATTGATCCGGAAATTAAGCCTTCCTTTTCAAGTAAACACAAACCACCTCAGTTTTGCTTGTACCTCGCAAGCGTTGGTTCTAGGAGTCTCACACCTCCACTGCTGTAAGCCCAGCTCAGCAGATAATGCTGCCGTTGCTAATCATGAGCCCTTTCTTAAACTAATCGAGCTGCTCAGCGACCGCCTTCATCGAAAATGACGTCACGCTTTAGCCGTTTAGAATGTTCATTCGACAAATAGTTTACATTTCCTTCCATAGACACCGCCTTCTGTTTGTGGCATGTTCAATCACATTTCTGCGCTCTTCACTTCACACTGGCTGAATGTCTGGTGGTATTGGATGTGTTGTTTGCAAACAGGTAGTGTTTGGTTTTTCGTGTATACCCATGCCCCGCCAAATTATCTTTCTTTAATCACAGTTTTGCATACAGTGGCTAACACATTGGCTTGTGTTTACTTCCTTACTGGCTTGTGTTCGTTTATGGTTAACAAACGCCATGGGTTTTCATTCGCTTCGCTCACTCAATCAGCGCACCCCTTCAGTCACTTTTTTTTAAGAACGTATCATTGCTCGCCATGAGTTTTGTGTTATACTTGTGTTGTCAAGGGCGCTGCTAAGCGGATTTAAGTTAAATATCTGCCGATAAATTCGTTTAATTCTAGTGGAGTGACTTGTCGCCTTCTTTTTAGCTTATAGTGAGGGACGCTCTATGTAACGACAATATCTACCGTTACGTTTACATAAAAAATCCTGCTAAGAAAGACTGCAGGTCCGCCAACTTTTGGGGGTGGATTCAACGGAAAAACCACCTTGTAGAGCCGGTAACGTCACACTGAGGAATCGGAAAATTAAACGCGCCTTTATGAACAGCTTTGATGCGTTGTGTTGACTGCGTTGAGCTGATCGGTGTGTTTATAAAAGTGTTCAGTGTTTCACATCACGTGTCGTAGTTTGGTGTAAACCTGCAAGATTCTAGTTGAAACACGGTTCAACAAAATCAACAAAGACAATGTCGTGCCGCCTCGCGATAGCACTCGACTGCTCGGCTCGCCACAAATACCGATTACCGAGTCGCTTGACTCCCCCTCTTCATACCCACATTGCAGCATCGTTCCACGTAAGTTTTCCGATCTACCTGCTGGCGGCTAATTACGTCGCTTAACTCGCCTGCGTGCGTGTTGTTTTTCGCGTCATACTCACCTCGCGTGACGTCATCACCTGTAATAAAATAAACCTAAAAATACTATACTTACCTGCTTTATTTAATATAAAACCCCCAATTTAATGTCGTTCCTTTAAAATTTAGCTTGTCATTAATAAGCTAAGCGTTTGATCGCTTGGCTCATCTCATATCAGTTGATGATGATCACCTGATATGCTAATTTTCCCTGCGAGATATAGCGTGGCCTGATTGGTAGAAGCGTGTCACTCCATCTTCGTCACTCCGCCTCACTCTTTCGTAGAGCGTGGTCGTCCTGGTTTTTTTTACACCTGCGTGTATAGGTTGCAGGAATGTTGATCTGCTGTAGGTTTGCCGCGCTCCCAGCGCCAGAAGGAGAAAGGGACAATTTTGCTAGGTAATTCCAATCGGAAATTTCTAGGATCTTTTACATGCCACAATTGACATGAGCACGAGGCAACACAGGGCCCTTCTTTTCCCGAAAATACCAGGGGTGGCTGAGGTCAGAACCCAGGACCTCTTGCACATGAAATGGTCGTGTTAACCATTAGGCTACCTTGCCCCATGAATGCTGATCTGCGGTTTCACGTTGTGTTTTACCAGTAGCTAATATTTTAACCGAATGTTTTTAATGCCTTTAGTTCGCCATTACCTCTCTGGAAATCGTCGCTAGACATTTTTGCTTCTGTGCCAATACAAAGTGAATTTCCGTCGAACGCCACCAAGCTCGTTATCAGCTCCGTACTACTTGATAAGGTAATTTTGGTGAATTGGTTTACTTTTTACTAATGTGCCCTAACGTATTTCACTTTAAGGATACAAAAGTTCTCGAGTCGGCTAGTCTTAGTCCCGTAACGTGACGTCTTCCATTACTGGGACAACTCAGTACAGTCTTCCAAATTTCCGTTGCGAGACGTCAAAACAAAATTTCATACCCCCCCCCCCCCCCCCATTATTCCGTAGCGAGATGTTTGGTACGGGGGTGGGGCCGCAACGACCCGATATTCTAGCTGCAGTCTTCCAATCATAAGGTTAAATTTGGCTTACTGTAAATAATCCGTTACGAGACGCCCCACCCCTTAAAATTGTTTTTCGTGTGCAAAAACAATTTTGTGTCTTGACTTAAACCCGGTGGGGTATAGACTGCCACGTGTATCCCTCGAACCTTAAAATCAAATTGTCAAGGTTTAACTTGGCTTAAACACCTGAACGATAACAAAATGGTGACTGATATCCTTGTTTTGTAACCCACGCCCCCTACGTCAATAAACTAATAAGTTAGTGAAGCCAAAGGTTTTGTCAGAGTGTTTTCTTTGCATGACGTTAGAATTGTGAATCATATGGTGCTGGCGTTTAATTAATCCTTGACAGTTTATTTGGTTCTCTGACTGGTCGTTTTGAGTTCGACCCGCGGCCTTAAAACCCGGCAGATTGAACCGGGACCTCATGCGAGTTCCCCTAGACTTTTTATTACGATCTCCCCCGCTGTCCTAGACATGGGAAGGTGTCCGCTTGTCCATAACAACAAAGGGTTTCAAAGGGTTTAACGAGCGTTAACCACTCCTGGTCATCTGCCCGAAGCCCTAGGGCCCATAACAACGAGTGAGCGACAACAATACAGATTATCAGATTTGTTGAGAAAATAAAGCGGATGATTTCCCCCAGCCATGCGCGCTCTGTTTAAATATCCAGAACTAAAGCGAGCCAACTATGCCACATTCCGTGCAACCAAGCGTTTGGTTTGCAGGGTAGCAATGACAAACGACGTGTCCCGACATGGTATGGTCAGATGTTAAAGATTTTCAGCGTTGCATCGTGGTAGTGTCACGATGGTTAAAATGGTAGCAATTTAAATGTCGGAACAAGCCGTCAAAACTCCGTACACGAGCCGAGATACTGATCACCATATACGAGAAGGAGACAGAGCGTTGGTTCGGTTCACACACGGGCCTCCAACTAAAGAGGTTAAAGTGTGACCTTCAAAACAGCACGCGTACGTGTGTCTGAAGTCTCCCCCGTGGATCGACCGCAAAGCAGGTTAATGCTTATTAACAGTGATGACGCAAACGGAAATAACGCAGAAATAGTCCACTACACTTTATTAGTTGGAAGGGGGAAAACTTCAAACTCTTAATACAGTCGTCTCCTATGTGTACATCATTCTCCTTCGGGACTAACGATGTTGGCAATAACTTGAGCAAGGAATCATATAATATGACGTGACGAACGTCCTCAAGTACAGCATAAGTTACCTCTAAACAGCGTGTAACTGGTGCTGGGGCGATAAGATCGTCAGACTACCACTGTTCTTGTAGATTTGGGGAAATCATTTTCCATCTTCCTTAGCCCTACAAATGGCGGCCATTATTTGTTAGGTTCATCACCAACGGTTTTCGTCACTCCGACAGAGAAAGGGGTAGAAGAATGGGATGTTACATTTAGGAAAAGCTGTATTTAAAGAGTGATCAGTTTCTACAAAAAGGAAGGACGGTTACAGAGAGGTGTGGTTTGGTTGTTACAAAGCGTTATTACGCACAACAAAGAAGTTCAGCCAACAGAGAGACATGTGTTCATTATTACTAGTGCTTCCTCTGTATCATAGTCTGCGGCCTTGCAGTGCTGGAAACATCGGTTCTCGTCAGATCCCCGAAGTTAAGCAGCATTGGGCTGGATTGATACTTGGGTGGGTGACCGCCTGGGAATCTGGCTGTTGCAGACATAGGGCCTTAGGGCTTCGGGCAGATGACCAGGAGTGATTAACGCTCGTTAAACCCTTTAACCCTCTGTATCATATATGATTAAACTCCTCTCTCCAGCAAAACTAAAACTATTAATTTCTCCGTTTCTATTCAATATATTTCGACCAAACTTGGCCAAATAGTAGATAGCAACTTTTCCAAACTTTAGACCAACTTTTATGCAATTTCGTGGAAGAGTAAACGTAGGAAGCCACACTTAAATTGAAAACTGTTCACTTGTTGTTGTTGTTGATCTTGTTCTTGTTCTTGGCTGACACGGTTTCAGAAAAAATTACTGCACCTACCTAAATTCTGAAACATGATCTGAGCCAGAAATTTCTCTGGGCTTCAACCTTACCGGGACCACTTTTTCAATTGGTCGATCCATTCCGGAGTTACGGGACCCTAAACGGTCATTTTGATTGTTTTACATTGCTTTAACCATTGTATTTAGGGAACAACGCCACTCAGCAAACTCCAGATCCATTCTTCGTGCATGCAACAATCGACTGCATGCATAAACTTTTATAGCGCGACACCACAGGCGTAAAAAAGGAACACGGATTACAAACAAAAACGTCAAGTGTGCCGTAAAAAATGGGGTTATATAATTGAAGTTTCGTTTTACTTGTTAAAATGTACACGGATAAAGATTGGTGATTTTTAATTGAAATAATCAAATGTACAATTCAGAAAATTGCATCTGTTTAAGTGCTCAGTGTTGTGCTTTACCAATCAAATTTTTTACGTAAAGCACAACAGCACTTAAACAGATGCAATTTTCTGAATTGTACATTTGATTATTTCAATTAAAAATCACCAATTTTAATCCGTGTACATTTTAACAAGTAAAATGAAACTTCAATCATATAACCCCTTTTTTACGGCACACTTGACGTTTTTGTTTGTATAGGTTTTAAGCCTACATTAGATTACGAGTGTATGACATGATGGTCTTTAGACTCGAATAAAGCAATTAATAAACCGAAGGCTCACACATTGTTGAAAGCGATGGCATAGAGTTTCACTGCGGCCCGTTTTACTTCGGGTCAGTTGTGCTAGGGGTAGGGGCTACTTTAAATGTAATTGTAAGGTGCTCTGTAATGTGAATAATGTGTGTATATGATAGGACAGATGGCCTGTGAAGGCTAACGTCCTGTAAATAAACCTAAACCTAAACCTATAGAGTTTCAAATAGCAATAATCGCGCCTCAGTTGGTCTTCACTGGCTACGATATTGCTCTATTGAAGCGTAGAGTTACAGATAGAAAATGAGTTCTCATTTTAGCTAACAATACCATCAATTGATTGTTGGCCGGTAGGCTTAATTAAATAGACGACAGTGGTCAAGCGTGGCGTGTAATTTAACGGGTGCAGAGGAAATTAAGAAGGTGGGGGAGTAAATGGGGATTTCTCTCCCACAATAAAGTTAAGTAACGGTTTCTAAGAATAGGTTTTTAACTGTTGCCAATAGATTTTCATTAAAAATATTCCTACCAAGTGTTTATTTACTATGCATACGTCGCCGTCTACCAAAAATGGAATGGGGCAATAACCACAACAACACAAAAAATATAAATCAAGCAGCAACAAAAAGCAAATTCCTTTCATGGGTTCAAATGGATTCCAAAATTATTGTGTTAATGCGCTGAAATTACCTTGGGTCTCAACTTTGGACGTACCCTAACCTCGCAAAAGTGCTTTCATCGCAAAATCAAGCACACACGTCCTGTACGTCATTCAGCCTTATAACAAATAATATTCCTACGAAATTTCATTCGAATCGGTTCACGTGTTTAGCTGTAAATGAGGAACAAAAAGACAAAGTAAGCCAAGTGCCAGTATATCGAGTTAAAACTAGACCGTTCGATTTGGTCAATCGGAAATTAATGTACAACTAAAACACGACATAAAACGAGACCTAAAAGTGCGCGCGTCAATTCTTTCAATGATTGGTTTGGTTGAAGACCAGTGACATACAAATTCAACCAATCACCATCAAGTATTCTTAACGGCTTCTTTAATATGTAAAATATAAAATGATATAGAGAAAGATCCAGTTACATTAATTCCCTTTTTTTTTAGGAGGGGTTTGAGTCGATTAAAGGGATATACCTCCCAGTGCCATTTTTCTCGATCCTCCACATCAAGTACGGCCCCAAAGGTCTATTTACTTACCGTTAGTCTTCCCTTGCTAGAACGTTTTAAAATGTGGCGTCTAGGAGATTTTCGGTGAATATTGTTAACTGTATTTAAGAACGTTCCGTCACTAAATGATGCAATGCGCGCGTACAATAATCATGACGTTTCATCTCTGTGTGTACATCTACGAATTTTCTAATAATTACCATGAGATCTACAACCTAATAGACTAATGCGGTAAAAATTAAAATTAATTATTCCAATAGATCGCCGAAGCAAAATTGTAAGACACTAGTCTAGAAAATTATAAATTGTGATTTTAAAATACAAGAATCATTCCGGTTTTTGACGACACGATCAATGGGTTCACGGTGGCTGGACTATTAGACGCAATGCCAATTGAGACAGTAGCTACGTTTTTTACTGCGAGGAACGAAGCTACCGTCTCAGTTGTCCTTAGCTGTGGTAAATACGCGGATGTGATCGTCGCGTGGGTGTTGTGAGGCAGGCGGAAGGTTATAAGGCAGGCGGTATGTTGCTTTAAGTGAGCGAAGCGAGCGAAGTATGCGTTTTTCATCGGAAACAGCACTCTTCCGTAAATACAGGTAGTAAGTAGTAGACTAAATATTTATTCATTAGTGAAAGTGGACGACTTTCTACGCCGGACAAAATGTCATTGACTGCAGCACATAAGGTCGAACAGGTAGATACAGAATGCTAACATTACAATTCTGGGATGACATTAATACAGCAACACCCACAATTTATAGGCCAAATAGTTGGTTTATGAGCTCAAGCATTAACAAAAGTGCACACTATTCTGATATTTTTGGGTGTGATACCGCAGTCATCGGCGTCCGAGTTTCAACAAGAAATATTCTCGAGCATCGATTCAACAGACACATGCGTTACACAGTATGGGATGACACTTACAGACGAATAGTGACAAAATATTTAGTCATCTAAACCTTATTTAGACGACGCCAACGGAGCGAGCGATGTTGCTAGTATGAAATATAAAATGATGCACGCAACAGTTTCTGTTATTAGTTTTTATTTAGAATGCTTAGAAAGGCACAATATTTTAATGTACTAGTATACATACTAAGGAAAATTGGAAATTAAGCCAACAGCGAAAATCATGTAAAATTTTCTTCTAGTATAAATTTTTTCTAGTATACATACAGCAATTCAGCAATTCCACTTTAATGGTAATGACAATGTGACGTACCAGGAGCAGCATAAAGGGGGAAGTCCCCTACTCGTTCTGAGTCACACAGGGTTCAGACACTTTTTTAATTCACAATTTCCCTAACATTTCCAGGTTCAACTTCCAGGTGCATTCAACTGCAATTTTCAGTTCTTTTACAAGATATTTAGTTAGGGAAACAGGCAGTGGCTAACGTTTTTGTTAATATTTGTACGAAAATAACCCAACATCCCAGAGTATAGCTGTTCAGAAACTAGTTCAGACGGGACTAAACGCATTTTCGTCACAGATATTGGTACAGCCTAAGATTTGGTTTATTGAAGTTTTATCTAAAATACTTGAACATATTAAAGGGATATACCCCCAAGCGCCATTTTTCTCGATCCTCCACATCAAGTACGGCCCCAAAGGTCTATTTCCTTACCGTTAGTCTTTCCCTTGCTAAAAATCCTTTTTTAAATGTGGCGTCTAGGAGATTTTCTGTTGAATGTAATGGAATTTTATTTACTAACGATCCGTCACTAAATGATGCATTGCGTGCGTACAATAATCATGACGTTTCATCTCTGTGTGTACATCTACTAATTTTCTAATAATTACCATAAGATCTAAAATCTAATAGAATGATGCGGTAAAAATTAAAATTAATTATTCCAATAGATCGCCGAAGCAAAATTATAAGACGCTAGCCTAGAAAATTATAAATTGTGATTTTAAAATACGAGATTCATTCCGGTTTGTGACGACACAATCGTTGACTTGATTCTGTCTCGTGTACTATTCACAAAGCCAACCGGGGCAGCAGCTATGCGAGGAACGCAGCTACCACCCCAGCCGACCTTGGCACTGTAACTGCTCGGATGATGATCTGCACGTAGCTGTAATTTAGCACGCGGAATGTTATAAGGCAGGCCGGGTGTCCCTTTAAAGTAGAAATTAAAATATTTGCCACTAGCCTAGGATTTTGATCTGCTAACTCAATGGAACTTACATATCAAACACAAAGGCATTTTTTCAAATTTCCCTGTTTTTTCTCCGATTTTCAAAAAAATTTTTTTTTTACTGAAATTTCCCTGGGATTTTGGGTCTGTTTTCATTTTCCCTGATATTTCCAGGTTCTCCAGGTTTTTTCCAGGTTTTGTCTGAACCCTGACACCCCCTGCGACTATTTATCGAGTGACCACTTTTACTTTTGCAGAAAATGTATGTTTGAAATTACGCTAAGGTTTTTACCTCTAAATAAGTGAAGTATGTTACTTGTTGTGTGATTCGTTCCAGCACGTATTAATTCGGAAGCAGTAGTGTTGACGCGACATTGAAGGAGGAAGGAGTTTTCTTTCTCAAGCCCAGCCCGACTGGTTTAGAAATTGCGAGTCTTGCCTCCTGGCTCCACAACATATCGCACGTTCCGGTAAGTTAATGCGTATTACCATTGCTTTAGTAAAATAAGATTTTGGAGATGTTTCATCCGGCCTTAGAACCAGCAAGCTGAAACTTCAGCTTCGCTCCTAGACGACCTTGGTGACGAGCGGTGGAAAGCAAAGTGAGTTACAACATGAACAATCCCATGTCCTATGGATGTGTATAAGCACGACGACATTCTTGTTTGAGTGCTTGCGTGCGAAGCTGTCACTTCAATCTACCCAAAACCAAAACTGGTAGAAAAACCCGCCAAGTTTCCAAAAACG
>JAHWFP010118228.1:0-10433 GCA_023313725.1 Lithobius niger | reverse complement strand
TAGGTTTGTATTGAGAAATATCTTTAGTGGGAAATCTGAATTTACTGTATTCGAACGAAATTAAGCCAGTTTGATTCTAATTTAATCTGCATTTGATTCCTTTGAAAGAAGCAAGAATCCATGCCGCCTTAAAAGTTTTAGAAGGCTTTTAAGCATTAACATTTTGCATGCTCTAGTCATTATTCGCTAGGGCAGCTCTATGAAGCCCGACATGTTTCGGTTTCTCCAACGAAAGTTGTGCTGCTTTGTTGTGGAAATTACTAAAAACGTAAACTTGACGTTAGCATAATAACAGTTGAAACATATCTGAACAATCAAACACAAGATCTTACAAACGAGCATTGCCTGTGTCAAGTGTCATCTGCCGGTTAAAGGTGTAACTAAAATTCTACAGAAGTAGGTTATAGATGTATTCTCAAACTGAATAAAAGGTGGTTAGATTAAGAAATGGAAGTATATTTACTTTTTCTGTCTAGTGGTTGTGTATCTCAAAAGCACAGTGGAGGGAATCCCCAACCCGTTCATATCATTTCAGCCATGTCTGGAGTGATCCCAAGATGAGGACCTCTTACAAAGTGTGTGTGTAATTAGTACGTCTAACAAGGACCTCTAATTAGGTTTGGTTCAACCATGTGAGGCCCTTGAATCGTAGCCCACTCTCTACATCTCTTGCCACTCAAGGTTCCAACATGCACCATGAACTATGTAGTGTACGACAGACCATACAGCTATCAGACGTGAAAAGTGGATGCCAGATGGAATCGCATGACGATCAAGCTTATAATAATTTTTTAAGATTTGAAAGCGATATGTGTAACTAAACATTACTCCAACCCCACTCCTTTCTGTATTCAACTTATTAGCTAATTGCAACTATGACCTGCAACTATACACAGGATAAAATTCAATATTATTCTGACTCTTACTGCGTCATACACATCATCACCAAATCTTCCCAAAGAGAAAAAATGGGAAAAACTCGTGAAACAATTTTTTTTTCCGTGCAAAGATCCCAATTTATTTGGTTGACTCAATACACACAACACTCCTTCAAAACAAAATTATTCCATATCTTACTTTTTTTTTTAGTATCTTCCATTCTTATAGCTGCTTGTGTCACGTAACAAAGAATGCAGCCGTCAACTAGTCATTGTAGCCAAGTGATAGCAGCAGTGATCCTCGCTGCATGGAGCAAACCAATCAGAACTTATGCAGGGACACAATGGACTGGGTTGCATACAATACGGGTAGTGTGACGAATGCCCAGTTCCATCGCCCTGTCATGATTCGTGATTTCGTGTTTCAGTTCATGGGTCCTTCCCTTCGCTTACGGCCCCTTCCATCTACTTCAAACAAAGGTCCTAGACTCCCTAAACAATTTTTAAACAGTAGGATAGTTGTAAGAATGTTTTGTTTCTATGAGTTGACATTAATACAGATTGTGAATGAAGGGTTAAAGAGCAACATAGTCTAAACCAGGGATTCCTAACCTTTTCAAACTGAGAACCATATAGCACAATTGCTTGCTTTGGCGGCCTGATTTTTTTCTACATGCCTACTGATTTCGCACTACTGTATTCTTCTTGGGCTTCCATGCACCGGCTGCTTGATTTTTTTATCGGCTGAAGCAAGCCAGCAAGGCGTGCCTTGTATGAGGATTGCTTCTCCGTGTATAATCATTCTCCTCGAGTTGCTTCCCTACTTAATCTTTATGTATGTGGATAAGGACTATACCAGAGTGGACAAATACAGCTGCCTACTTCTGAGACTGAATTTTTAAAGATTAAATTCGAAATGACTAGCCTGGGTTGGCCCTCACTCCAGCCAGGACAGTGTGTGCTCAGCACACGACGAATTTTACAGGAGAAATCGACAGTACCAGTCTAGCTGTAGTGGGTCTGTGGACTTGCTTCTTACTTGACAATTTTTGGATTTTCGCAGTTAGGCCACCAGCCGGTCTTAAGGAAGGGCAGTAATGTGAAGGGATTATCGTGCCACAAAAGTAACCTCTATTTCAGTTAGGGGAAAAAAAGGATCAACAGGATGAAAACTGAATAATAGAATGATATGGAAAATAGAGGGCAGGCCGGGCCGGGCAGAAGTGCTTCACAGGCCACTTTTGTTCCCTGGGTCATAGGTTGTGGGCCCCTCTGGTCTAACCTACAAGTTTGTCGTTAGTTTCATTCCATAATTCAGATACTCTTAAAATGGTTTCATGGTTGGAATTCTAATTTGCATCATTTAAAAAAAGTACTTATTTTCTCTTCCCTCCGAAAATGTTTCTCTTTATTATAGGCTAAAATCTTTTATTTATGCTATTATGCCCAAATTCTTACTCAAAGAAGCTTGCATAGCTCACCACCAGATGGCTACCTGCTCATTACCCTGCAGGCACCGCCATCTGTCTCTTCACTAATCGTTTCGGCACGAACCTGGAAGGTTGTTCCATCACTCAGTTGTGTTTCAAAAACACCCAATTCGAAAAAGTTCTAGTCTACGCTGGAAAAGATGGAAGTGTGTTCGCACAAGAATCCAGGGGATAAGCATGCTGCCTGTCGTAATTATAGGACATGTAATTTCGTTTGAACCCATGTGACATTTGCGTACAACACACGGAGAATGAAATAAAAATTATCAGGAGTACTTGGCTATAATCAACCAATGCGAACGGTTAAGAGTCGTAGGAATCAAGTCATGTTAACATAGAATGTAATGAAAATGATAATAATTATTTACCCATTCCAAAGTTCTTGTCCTTGCAGTAATAAAGTAGATTTTCAGGCTGAAACGTAATTTAAACAACTGTACCATAACCCCGTTTCCAAGTCGAATGCAGAGTTAGTGACAATGAGCTACATTTTCCCCCTGGTAGACAATGCTGCGACCATAACAGCCAATACGTATTTAACCCAACAAATTGGTTTTCAGTTTCATTCCATAGCTTGCAGATGCTCTTGAAGTGGTTTCGTGGTTGGAAAGTGATTTTGCATCATTTCAACGATTTCATTTTCCTAGTCGCAACTCGTGACTGATGGTGAAAGTTTGAGTCGTAATGCAGTGCTATTTAGGCTTGGCCATACGTGAGCGATGATATCCAAACTCTCATTCCAAAAGAACCCAAACTTTTTTTAAGCAACCGCTGGACTTTTTTGTGCTGAAAGCCAATATTTGCTGCTTTTGTTGTGGTTAGACATTGTTCATAGCCTCTCTACTCAATTTTTGTTACAGTGCTGTATTGACGACAGTGAGAAGATGATGCGGCTTTTACTGGAGTTTGGAGCTAATGTGAATGCTGAGGATAGTGAGAAATGGACGCCCTTACATGCTGCAGCCACTTGTGGACATCTTAATTTAGCCAAATACTTAATTAACAAGTAAGTTCAATGCTCAAACATATTAAGAAACAAGTGTCGCTAATTGAGCTGATGTTGTACAGCCTCATCATTAAAAAGAATGTAACACATAGCTTTTCATGGTGCACTGCACCTAGTTGATTTTATGTAGTTCACTACACTTACAAAAAAAAACACTTGACAATTCAAATGTTTTGACAAGGGTAAAACGAATACGGTTTCAGCAAGCAAAATAGCAGAAACTTCTGGTCTGGGGCTCAATTCTACTGAATGGGAGACACCAGGGCCTAGGCCTATTAGACTCATAATTGCTGAAACCGTATTCGTTTCGCCATTGTCATTTGCCCTAGCAAGCGTAGTCTATCTCTTATCCACAAAGTATTCTCTACTGACGAGGTCAAACAAAGGTGAAAGAGTCTGTCTAGAATGTGTGTGGGTGAGAGCTAATTGATATCTAATGTTTTGTAAGTGTAGTTAACCGTGTTGAAAAAAAACTCCTTTAACTATGAATTATTTCAAAGGTGGAATGGAATATCTTTGTACGATTGTTGTCTCTCATATTTCAAAGCTATAGCGAAAATAAAGTAGTGGTAAACAAAGAGATTTGCTGGGATGTCATTTAAGTGAATCGGCTAAGCAGTTTACACATGAGTAAATCAAAACTACTTCATTCACTGTGCAACATATAGAGCAGAATTGTACCATTTTTTACGGTTTTGGGCGGCTGCACACCACATTGAACAAAACGTGTAACGACAAAACGTCTCGTTTTACGGCGTCTGATGCGATCAGTTTATCATGGGTTTAAATGGGGTGGCGTCACACTGCCTCAAACAAGCTTGTGGAGGTTGTTCCTTGCCTGGTGCAGGTACCAAAACTTTCTTCTTATGACAAAACACTACCAAACAACTCGATCTGCAGATGCGCAGTGGAGCCACGTGACCCTCACTTTCGATGCGATGTGTACTGGGCCTCAAATGCCATTCAAACTCAAATACTGAAACAAAAATATTTAAAACACTCACTCAGCAAAGCAACTATTTTGGAGTTTCATATGCAATTGTACCAAACCGTCATGAGCAAAACATGGAAGTCCGACAAGACAAAACGTTTGTTTCTCCAGATGTCCACTTTTTTTTCTCACGACGGTTTAATCAATTGCATACGAAACTCCAACATTGTTTCTGTACATCGTATTGAAAGTGCGGGTCATGTGGCTCTGCCGTGCATGCGCGTCGAGCTGTTAGACAGTCTTTTGTTGTAAGACGAAGAATTGGATACCTTTGCCAGACAAAGAAAACACTGGCGACATGTTTGAAGCAGGGTGCAGATGCCTCTTTCAAATCCCTGTTAAACTGATCGCATTAAAGGCCTTAAACACCAAATTTTGTCATAAGATATTCTGTTCGATGCGGTTTGCGTTCGGCCTTATGTGTATGTAGAGCCACGTTTTTTAGGTCAGCGATTTGTACGTGAGGAGTGATTTAAAAAAAAAGCCTCTTATTCTCTACAGCGGGTAAGAATTAGTGCCAATTATTCTTTTCTAACAATACAGGATGCTCAAATAAAAAACCAAGATGTGCTCATGATATTTTGCGTATGCTTGGCTACAATTCAAATGTTTTGAATCACACAAAATTACCGTGGTGCCATCTAGTGGCAGTGAGGACATATTTCACTCAATAATTAAGGAGGTCGTGGCTTGTTTGTTTCATTAAAGGTATTGACGTTGCGCTTTCCTTAGATTGATACAAGCAAGTACTGCATAGCACTAGATGTTGCCAGATTCTACAGACTCTCAATCGGTGATATTGCTACTTTAACAAGTAGATGATCAATGGGCGGAAACCTTAAGTGATTCTGTAGTCCCTGTTACCGAGGTATCATGATATGGCTTTTGTAAAGCATACGTAAGAAAAAATTGTGTTTGATAATCTTTATTGAAATTAAATACCCAAGTAATATTAATATAATTTAAATGATTAAATTATTGCAATGTATATTAATGTAGTGAACAGTGTTTTATGAATATTATTGTTATTGCAGAAATGCCAATCTTCTGGCTGTGAATGCAGATGGCAACATGCCGTACGATATCTGCGAGGATGACAAGACCCTAGATTACATTGAAGCCGAAATGGCAAAGCGAGGTAAGCAAAGATGTAATTGCCTTTAAATTAAAGAAATTTAAGGGTGCCCCAACACAGAAGTGAATTAGTTCAACTACCTTGTAGACCAGTTTTGCAGGTTTGAACAAATATAGTTTATGGTAAATAAAGCACAAAGACTGGGTGATAAAATACTGCTTCCATGGCAATAATTTGAATGGTACTGTAAGGAGCGTTTTTATTTTAAATTTAACAAGCAATCAAATATTCTGTCTTAATGATGTTAGGTTCAACGATCTTGTGGCGTGCCTTCAGGGTCATCTAATTTTTAAGAGTTAACTTAGTAGAAGTGGAGCAGAATGGCTAATTAATCGTGAACAATTTGCATTCGATTTATTTGCTGCCATTATGTACAATTAAATGAAACTCTTTTAAAAAATTTGCTAAATGCTGTATGCCGCCCTACGGTGAAATGCAGTGAAGCAACTTACAGGCTTGCAGTGCGAGTACTATTAACAGCTTGACTACAATGCCATAATATTAAGAGTGATAGTTTTTCATGTGACGTGTGTACACAGTTCAGTTGCAAGATCCTCTTGGTTGGAGGGCCAAGACTAAACATTCAGCTGTGCTTTGTTCCCAGGCCTCCCAGGGAAGCCTTATTTGCAATTTTTTTTTTTTTACTTTTTTACTTATCTGCGGCCATCCAATTATACTGAATAAACTTGGCTCATAATTAACTGGCGGACTTTGAGGTTTTCCTTCAGCTTGACTGTGTAAATAGCTGCAGAATGTATAATTTGAGGATATCATGAATTCATTAAAACTGACACATTAAAAAGAGGGGGTACATGTTGCCTTGGAAATCCATTTTAAAGGCTCAATTTCAAAATCACAATACTGCACTCAGGGCCGGATTAACCTATTTTGTTGCCCTGGGCACCGCAATTTCATTATGCCCCCCCCCCCCTCCAACTTTCTTTTCTCGAAGGTTATGTTTAATTCTAAGAATTAGAAACAGGAACAGGTACGGTATTAATTTTACTTACAGAAACTGTTGTCACACTCACACTAGCCTAGGACTTTATCGTCGACCTCAGCGTCATCACAATCAGTCAATCATGTCATTCACTTTCATAATTTCCTTCTGTTGTTACATTTAAGATTTTCTGCACTTCAGTCTTGAAAATTTGTCAGTAACTTCGTCAACTATTTTTTCCCCCCGAACCAAGTCACTCTCATTGCCATCAGACAGAGCTTGTAATCGGGGCTGCATGGTAGTCGTCTGCAGTTCATTTTTTATTGCGGAAAGTTTAGAAGGTGATCGTTTCCCTGCAGCGTTGGTAACAGGAATTGTTAAGGCGATGTTTACATTGGGATCCGAAGACTCTACTTCATTGTAGATGATAACTTGAAGCTAGGATGCTAAGGCTAAGTTTACGTTTTTTTGCTAATTTTGAATTTTGCGTATTTTTGCACAGCTCGTAAGTAACCCCGTGATGCCCCTCATAAGAGTGATGCCCTGGGCCTGTGCCCACTTTGCCCATTGGTTAATCCGGCCCTGACTGCACTGTATTCTGCAAATTTTCCACACACTCAAAGTACCTTTCGTCAATATCACATTTTTAAGGGGTTCATAGTCTGCTATAAAGCGTCACCTTCAAATCACTCAGTAAATTCCTAAACATTGCTTTGCAGCCGGGTTCTCTGATCAACTTACCTGTTAACTCAGGCTGACACGATTCATGGGGCCTGATACAACAGAGTATCACGGCCTCCTTCATTTTTGATAGGGCTAGGCCTGGGTGAACTCCTTAAGCTCCCACAGCGCGACCTGGTGTAGAGCCCCGGAAGGCAACTTACTTTCCGTGTTTAAATATCTGTTAGATTGGCTTTGCAGAGGTTTCCAAGACGTAAAACAAACTTTTAAAGTCTACACAAATTTAACGTTTGTGTTAGGCCTATCAAAAAGTTCTAAGCTCAAGTCGAAATACCCCGAGACTGTTACAAACTCCCCCCCCCCCCCATCCCTTCCTAGGTTGCCGGCCCTGCAGGTGTTAAAGCTAATATCTGCTTCTGTAGACTAAAATTTCTGTATAAATTGGTGTTAGACCAAATTGCCGATTTGCTCGCTGCCAGAACTTCACAATAAAACAGCTAGGACGGCGGCCTAATTGCTTTATTAGTTCTAAGAAAATGTTTCCATGAATCGCTGTAAATTATGTGGGAGTCAAGGAACAGCATAGCGGAAATAGGACTTAATTATGCGAGATGTTTTTATTCCCGCTTGATTAATAATGAGAGCGACATTTTTTCTGTTTTACGACGGCTTTTATGATAGCTGGCTAGCTCATTCATTTGTAGGTTGTGGGTAATTGGAACTTTCAGCTCAATGAAAAAAGTCCTTTAAGCTTTGGGTTGTGCTTTAAGTTCCATATTTCCTCAAGAACTTGTTTTGTATCAAGTTGGTTTTGTTTTAGTTAAAACTTGTAGTGTTCTACAGAAGCTGGGTAAGTGAGCAACATCTTTTGCTGCCGAATTCAAGCTTTTATTTTGATTTTCAGGCGTCACACAACAACTAATAGATGATACCCGTTTGGGTACAGAATTGACGATGTTGCGAGATCTTCGATTTCATCACGAACAAGATGGAGATTTAGATCTGCAAGACGAACAAGCAGCTACTTATGTAAGTCGAAAAAGAAAATTACCGTAAAATGATGTAATTGACTCGAGATCAAAGAGGAAATTCATGCCTTTGGAATGTTAGTGGCCGACATTCTCAGATTGTCTCCTTAAGTTCAATAAAAGAATAAAATGTGTCCGTTTTCCTGTTAATTAATTTTTATGAGCATTGCAGTAGGAGTTTGTGTAAGGTGTTCCATCATCTAGTTCTTAATTGAGCAAGGTGATCGATTATAAATAAAGGAGTACCAATCACTTTTTCCCCCCCACTGACTGGTACCGAGCTTATCAACAAAAAAATTGTGAACTCGTCACCAACGCAATTTTAAGAACTAATAATCTGCACCAGTAAAACTGTGATTATTCACTTATTCAAAATATTGTTGCTGATAGTGTATTTATTTATTTGGAAGTAGCTTAGTACAGTTCCGGTAAAAAAAAACGCCTTCGTTATACGGAAGAAGTTGCAGGATTAATATATGTGACTCTGAACGAAAATGTTGATATCTCAAAAACTACTGGACAGAATTGAATGAAACAAAAACTGGGTTGCTTATTATGCTATCAGCTATATTTCTATACGTATTACATGTAATGGTAAGTAGCCACATATAATTGGCCGAGCGAACAGCACGAGTTGATAACTAATAATATATCTTATAAATTACTGGATAGAATTGAATAAAACAAAAACTGGATTAATTGTTATGATATATCAGCAGAAAAATATAATATGCAATTCAGTCTTTGTTTCATGTAAATCCGTCCAGTCGTTTTCGAGATAACAAGATTTTCTCCATGGTCGTTATTATGACCCTCGATATAACGAAAAAGGACGTTTTTTTTACCGGAACTGTACTTAATGTAGTACCAGTGTAGGATTCTATGTAGTAATGGAAACCTGTTACAGTGTTTCTTATGTTGCAATCAGCCTTAGAAAGTACAAGGGATAAGGATTTTAAATTTGTTGTCATTAAGACCTTCCTAAACTAAATAAGATATTTTGATTCTATTTCTGTTTGGCCCAACTCAAATAGTGATGTGTGCAGTTGCTGATGTTGTAACTGTACATATCTGGGTTGGATAATCTTTGGATGACTTGAACAGAGTGCTTCATCACGCACTACGGGAAATAAATGTTAATAGAAATTAGTATTACCAAGAAGTCACCAGCCACTTAGGCCACGGTTCCCAACCGATGAGGAGGCGCTGAGCAACTGCAGGGGTGACGCGAGCCACTGTTGGCGTCGCACTGTAAAGATCAGTGGTAAACTTTTTATTTTTAACTATACATCGCAAAAGCATTTAAATTGTATGACGAAGGCAAAGTTTTAAATTTTAGATGTTTTTGTGCCAGCCTTGTTGTACCCACCTGGCAACACTGCTTCATCACAATGTAAAAAAAAAAAAAGACACATCAATTGGTCCCGGGGGGGAGGGGGGGGGGGAAGAGGCACCATTGCATGCTAGTCCCAATGGGGAGGAATACTGTAGAAAAGGTTGGGAACCGCTGCAGTAAGTTATATTGCATAAGTGGACAGTTCAGCACGTGCCTAATTGGCTCACTAAACAACACGCAAAGCATTAGTTAAATCTGTGTCTTAAATTGTAAATTGACTTTAAAGAAATTAAATTAAAAACTTAAATAAAGTAATAATAAGATGAGTACAAGATATGTGGCAGTGAGGTAATCCTCAAATATGAGCTTATTATGCAAAACATTTGTACTCAATAATTTTGGAACCTAGTTAGAATAAAACATATACGATGCAATTTTTCAAGGAGAGTGTTTTCAAAGTTCCTTCAGGCAGCACCATAAATGTTATAATTCTGGTGAAGATTCTCAAAATATGGAGAGAAAATTCGTCCAAAAAAACCAACACTGGATTTATGTTGAAATTTGCTCATCATAAAAAAGAAAACTTTTTAAAAACACACAGTTTTGAAAATGTAGCTGCTAATTTTCAACAACTGAGCTGTTGTGTAAATTAGCAAATACGCGAGTGTCTCAGTTTTTGACAGTGTGCGTTTTGAAAAAGTTTGATCTTGTTTATAAAAGGAGAGAAAATTTTATGTGTAATAGACCATATTCGAAGAAAGTTTCAATTGTCAGTGGCACACACCAACCTGTATTTATGTAACTGGAAGAAAAACAGGTGGAGCAGCCTGACATTCAAGCTGCTCCACCTTATTAAATACAGATGCAAACCTCTTTACGTTGCCTTTTGGACTTATATGTCAGACTGCCTGAGCGGGGAATCGAACCCATGACCTTTGATTTCAAAGG
>JAHWFP010118223.1:0-10363 GCA_023313725.1 Lithobius niger | reverse complement strand
GTTTGAAAATAAAATTGTAGCACGCACAGGCTAGCTATCCATTGCTACGGCAACTTGACGAAAACCTTCTAAGGTTAGCATTTCATGAAAACTTAACGTAACACAGCAACATCTTTGGGATTACGAACAAACGAACTGATGGCTGGCATAAAGCTGGCTTGACTAATAGTTGTGGCTTTTACATTTAATGTGCAGCGAAACATATGTTCAGTTCTGTGTGGAAAACTAATAGAACAAACAGACAAATGTAACAGTTTAACAAAGTAAGTTTCAAAACAATGTCATTAAATAAATCCAATCTCTGTTGCTCGTATTTGTAGCTAACATGGAACCGGCTGTCAACATCCTTTTGGCTTAAATTACAATCTACAATGCAGGAGAAATAGTGTCATTAGACAATATTCTGTGTCATCTCGTAGGCTACTCTAGCCAAGGCTAGCTTGGAACAAACAGACCAAACAGTTTACGCTGTTTACATTTTACTTTGCAAGTAAAAAAAAAAAAATAGGCTTCAAACCGGGAGTGTCAAAAGAAACTGTAAGCACAAAATGCTTTAGCTTAAAATAGCATAACATGCATCAGAAATAAATCCTGGGTCGGCTCAAATCTAAGACTAACATTGAACAAGTTGACAGACAGGCAAAAATACCTTTCATCAAACAACAGTGTCATCGATAAATAAATTGTGCGTCAGTTGAGCTAAAATCTAAGGCTAACATGGAACAAACTGACCCAATAGTTTGGACTTTACAGTTTACTCTGCAATTAAAAAATACCTTTCAACCAGCAATAAATTACAGGTAAAAATATCTTTCTACTGTTCCTTGAAAATAACTCAAGAGTTGGTTATTGCAGTCTTCTTATTCCTCAAAACCTACTGAATTTCCTTTGCTGTTTGGCGAGTGGCGACCTACATTGGTCACGGTTGATACATATTGTGATGCTAATTTAAAATGCATGCATACTAGCCGAATGTGAAACTTCGTCACCAAACTAAAAATTTCAGACATCAATAAAACAAAAAAAACTCGATCAATTTGGTGATTATTCTTGCATCTGTCAAAGCACAAGTTTCTTCTTGTAAGTATGTGAATATGTTCCAAATATTACTTGAAAATAAAGAGATCTTTATCGCTCATACACTATTCAAAACTCATTTTCGCACACTTTCAAAACAAGGTATCACTAATACCTTGAAAATTTTCAACAATGTTATAATGGGCCTTGGAAGTGACCATTATAACAGGTTATAAACAATCACTTTTGCAAGCATTGTTGCTTGCAGAGGGCCAAAAGTAGCATTGTTATAACAGGATTATTGTAATAAGGAGGTTTAACTGTACTTCTGTCTTCATCAGGCACACATTTTGTCTTTTCTACGACATTACTGGTTTTCTGAACTTCGCAAACATTGTGGCCTATCCAATGCTTCGCTTGCTTGTCTTGTCTGTTCGTTTTGAAGCACTTGTGCTGAAGCAGGGAATAAAGGTCTTAGGTTGGGTTCAATGTTCCTGGATATTCATCAATGGGACAGAATGTATCCTGTGGTACCAAAATCTTAACGTGTGCCACTGTGCCTGATGAAGACAGAAGTACTGTACTTCTGTCGGAAATTTGCAAGGTATTTGTACTGTATATCTTCATTTTGAAAGTGCTAAAATGAATTCTGAACAAGAGTGTACGAGCATTAATGAACAGTTTCAAAGTAATTCCAGTAACAGTTTTTTCAAAGAGATCTCTATCACAGTAGCACTTTGTGTCACAACTTTTGAATACTAAGAGCAAGAAGCTATAGATTTGGATCTTTGGAAAGCTGCCAGACAAACTTTTAAAATGATATACTGAAACAAAAAATAATTCCCCAACAAGAAGTGAAAATGTGTTCAGTTCAGCCTTTTTTATATTAATTCACATGCCAAATTGGCTGCTAAGGAAATATATTAGTCGTCCACCCGCCCAATTTAATCACCAAGTGGCTAATGGCCGATAGATTTCTGCAAGTATAATACAAATACATACAAAAGCTTATCTACAATTCTCTATGAAATCGCCATCATCACACAAGAAAAAAATTAAGAAAACTCCCCTAAATTGTTGCAAATGTGCACTCGGGAAGCAAGAAATAACGTAAAATGCTCGTAGACTTAGCTGGAGGGTGTTTACAGCGCTCTACCAGATCCCTTAAATGGGCTTATCATATCCTTCCAAAAGTACTTTTCTCGCTGTGCGACCCTACTCGACAGTATGTGTCAAAACTAGTTGGCAAAATTGAGGAGAGGTGAGGTGGATTTTGCATGTAGCCTATGTACAAATTTTTGTTGAAAAAACGAACCAACATACTTTGAGTATTTGAAAAATTCCAACACACAAAATCGCGCCCAAATTCAAAAGCAAAAACAAATACTACAAATGTTTGACATGCTGCAATGAAACTAACGAGCGATGCATGTCGGACAATGTAAATAATGTATATAAGCTGTTTGTGGCCTGATTAAGACAGGACTATTTTTCCCATCTTTAGTAATTACAGCTTGTTGAAAATTCCCAAATCGGTAGTATTTGTTTGATTTTGAATTTGAGTGTGATGTGTGTTGGATAACAAATTTTGATTTGTACCAAGATTTACAATATTTTCATTTTTTTTAAATATAAGTCAACTGTTTTAAAAATGTTGACTTAGAAGGCAAAAAGCCCTTTGCTTAG
Organism: Lithobius niger; assembly: GCA_023313725.1. Taxonomy (NCBI): domain Eukaryota; kingdom Metazoa; phylum Arthropoda; class Chilopoda; order Lithobiomorpha; family Lithobiidae; genus Lithobius; species Lithobius niger. The sequence continues at coordinate 7,660 of JAHWFP010118223.1, read as the reverse complement.
CCTATGTTTTTTTTTATTAAGAAAGTGCAACTTTCTCACAACTTAAGCACCAAGTAAACGGTTGTTTGTGAGTTACGGCTCGTATTTTTTTGTGTCGTAATCCTTTGTCTCACTAGGCTATAAAAGTTAATGAAAAATGTCTAAAATATAAATATGAGAATGAATGTAAATTCTAAAACAGGAAATAATAAGCTAAAAAATGAAAATTCTAAAAATATCGGAATCTTGATATCTGTCAAATATATCTGTTATGCTCCGTTTTACTAATGGCTTTGAATATTCAAAGTAAGTGTTTGAACGTATTCAAAATAAGAGGTACAGTACTTGAGCTAAAAAACCATGCTGTCGGAAATTTCCTAATGACACAAACATGGGGTTGGGGAGAGCATCCTCTTAAAAAGTTCTTGGAGAAAGTAGCCTAAATGGAAGACTTAAATTATGGGTAAAATAAATAGGTCACTGGGTCATTTTTGCAAATTAAGTTATACCCGAGAAGTAGAGATGAGTCGGTTTTGAGAATGAACAGCAGTTTTCATTTTTTAATAAAAACTGCTGGTACCTTAAGAAATAATCGTTTCGTCAGCTTTGGAAGACTCGTTGTGTGAGCGAGTGTGTCAATGTCTGCCGGGCTTGCTCGTACTGCATTCATCGCCTGCACTTGGAGCAACATGATGACTGCACCTTATTTGGTCTTGAGTTAGGCCTAGTTTCTACATTTAGCTAAGAAAATGGCTGCACGTGCGAACAGTTTGGAATATTTCCGTAAGCTCACGAATCTCAATCCCGAGTGGAAAACCTGCAAATTTCAACCATACATAGATTAAAAAGTTAACTAGATATACCATTTTAACTCTTCCAAACCTACATGGGCCCCAGATGTAGTTGCGGCTGCTAACATCTCTGCTAATGCTTTGCCTTCCTGTTGCTTTGAAGGCTACAAGAAGGCCCTATGTAGGTTTGGAACAGTTAAGATGGTACATCTAGGTAACTTCCTAACCAACTGAAGACGGGCAGTGGGAATACAACCAACTAGTAACAGCCTATTAACTCGAAGCATGGTAATTAAGACAAAACCAGTTAATTCGTCGGACATAGCTGGTGCTGCTTCTTCGCCCTCGGCACGGACTCTGCGACTCCCGTCTTTGGACGAACTCTGGGCCTCCCTTATATTCTACTTCTCGCACTTTCTTCTTCCCACAAGTTGCGGCATCCTCAAACTCCGAACTAATAAATTATAGGTAGTGTATCTTTTCATAAGGGCAATAGAAACAAAAATCAACCAGGCCTACCCTTCAACTCTCTGTTCCGCCTCGGACAACAGTATCCTCCTGCCGATTCCGGGACTCCTCACTGGCTTCTCTTCCTGAAGCAACATTGTGCAACGAACCCTATGGCGAGTTCCCCTGGACTGTCCATTACTGTTCCGTTGAACGTTCTTCCTGTTGTGTATTTCGGCATACGTGAACTTTAAACTCCTTCAAGCCACTCTGCTACATCTCCCGCCGGCCTCCAACATCTTCAGCATCACCTTGGATTACCGTTCTTACAGGTATTGGGAATTTTGTCATGTTTGCAGGCCTATCTTTTTCCTTGCCTGGCCCTGAACACGGTCACCGTCCCCTCATTTTTGGGGATTTTGCCAGCCTCTAAGGCTCTAACTTCTCGTCATGCCTGCTCGCATCGGTTCACGGGGTACTTGTACTCTGGGGCAGCCTGCTCGCAGCACGGGCTCCAGCACATTTGGCACCCGCCTCCGAGGAACAAAGTCTGCTATTAAATTATAGGTAATGGATGTATTCATGGCACATTGAATGTGTTCATGGCACATTGATTGAAAGTCCAAAATACCAAGGTAGGGCCTGGTTGAGTTTGGTTTCTATTGCTCTTATGAAAACATACATTACCTTGGCCCGCCCGGCCTCCCATCTTAGTCGCCAAAGTAGACCCCGAGTGGAAGAAAGAATGATGCCCAACGCTGTGGCGGCTCCTTGTATATAGGCCCACGCTCCTGTGCACTGGAAACGGGGCTGCGAGCACGGCAGTGAAGCCAACTTCACATCTAGGGGATTGAGCCCCCTTCAAAGGAAGGGACTGCTAGTAAATTATAGGTAGTGTGTTTTCATAAGGGCAATAGAAACCAAAATCAACTAGGCCCTATCCCGGTTAGGGTGTTTCATAATTACAAAGTTGTGATTTTCATGTCAATTTGCTCATCCCCTTGATTCTACTCATCTAAGTGGTCTGTGTTCAAAAATTTAGAAAAATTGATTGCGTAATATTTAGGGGTTGCACACTTCTATCACTTTTCTAGGGTTCAGCATCTATCGCAGCTGCTAGAGAGTTATACTAAGTGTACGGTACGTCGCTATTCTTGCCTGAAATTGTAGTGTAACAATTCTTTCCTCTTTTCCAACTTGTGAAAATGAATACTACAAAAGGAATTTGGTTACTTGAAAAGATGCCAAGTGGTGAATTTCTGGGGGCTCGGCTCCCCGCCAGAGAACAGGTGCTATTAGTCTTCATATACCATCACAAAGAGATGAAGGAAACACTCTCTGCTGCTGCAAAGTCCACAAGTATCAAACTACAGGAAGTATGGAAGCAAGCAAACATCCCTGTAATGACGGAGGAGAATATCAGAGCTGGTATTCAGAAGTTATACAGGGAATACCAAAATCTGGGTAAAGAGAAACCAAGAAACACGGAAACAGCAAATATGAAGAGGCAGATTTGGAAAGGTGACCTTGAGGAACTATTTGATATAGCTCAGCAAGACGTGATGACAATTTAGAGTGTATTACAAGAAGATAAGGCATTCCTTTATTCTCAACGAGTGGACAGAATGAGTTCATCAATGAGTGGTGTTGATAGGGTTCATGCCAGAAATCAGAAACGAAAAAATGAAAACAGAGAAAAGTTTAAAGCTCAAAAGAGAAAACATTCTGAAGAAATCAGCGAAATGAACAAGACAGTGGTTCTGGAATCCTCATCCTCATCTTCAAGTGATGAACAAGACAAAGTTGCTGTACCATATCTACCAAAGAAAGTACCACGTCATCGTTTAAAATCTCTTGATCCTACACTCATGGCTACGTGGGATCGAGAGAAACTTTCTGTTCGACAGGCAAGCAGTTCGTTCATTGCAACTGCAAAGAGACTTGGACATGATGTTTCACAGATTGCCATATCTCCAGCAACTGTTCACAGAGCTTGGGCAAAGAACTGGAGCCGAATGGCACAGGTCATCGAGGATTCAAAAGTTCTCCTCATTTGGTCTTACATTGGGACAGCAAACTGCTGCCAACAGCTACCAATATCAAAACTTTGGAAGACCGAGTTGCTGTTGTTGCAACTGGAAAAGATTTCGAACATCTGCTTGGAGTGCCTGTTACCCAGACTGTAACTGGTGAACGAATGGCCCAGGTCGTCATTCAGTTAAACAGGTTTGGTTTACGTGACTATATCATTGGTCTCTCGTTTGATACTACAGCGTCAAATACAGGAATGATTCAAGGAGCATGTACCATAATTGGGAAGGAAATAGGGCGGAATCTGTTGTGGCTGGCTTGTCGCCATCACATCCATGAACTGATCTTAAAGGGCGTCTTTGACACGTGTTCCCCTGCAGCATCGAGTGATCCTGATATCCAGATCTTTAAGAGGTTCCAAAACCAGTGGGATGGACTTGATAAGAAGTCATATACGACCATGCTGGATGACGAGAAGCCCGTCCAAGGTTTTCTAGAAAACCAACGTGTGAAAATGATTAACTACTTTCAGAAGGTGTTGAAAGGTGCAAATCACCCAAGAGAAGATTATGCAGAACTTTTACATCTGTCTCTGCTCTTCGTTGGAGGTTGGTCTGGACGTGATTTCAAATTCAGGACTCCAGGAGCCATTCATCAAGCAAGGTGGATGGCAAATGCCATATGTGTACTTAAAGGCTCCGTGTTGGGACCGTTTCTGTTCGTCCTCTTCCTGAATGATTTATACTGTAACTCTGAATCTGTTGAGCAGGCAAAATTCGCGGACAACCTCAAGCTGCATTCTGTTACCCTAAGTAGTTTAAATAATGACCTAATCCAAGCCGAAATCAACTATGTTTCTCAGTGGGCAAAGGACTGGCAACTTCCAATCTCCGAAGCCAAGTCTAAATGTTTCCATATTGGTAACCTAAATCTGAGCTACATTTATGATATAGAGGGCATCAGCATGCCAGGTGTTAATTTGGTAAAAGATCTGGGTGTCTGGTTCGATTCAAGCTTAAAATCGACTCATTGTGCACATATTACAGCGAATGCAGGTCGTCGTCTGGGGTTGATTCAGCGGATATTTACTTCGGGCTGCACTGAAACAAAACTGCGTGCTTTTAAAGTTTATGTTAGACCTCTTTTGGAGTATGCGAGCCCGGTTTGGTCTCCACACCTTCTGCGGGATATTGACCATCTGGAGTCGGTTCAGCACAGGTTTACAAAGTCACAAACTGGAATGAAACATTTGCCGTATTATTTACGGCTCAAAGCACTGGGTATTGAATCACTGGAGTTGCGCCGCTTAAAGGCCGATCTTTTACTGGCTTTCAAGATACTGCGTGGTCTGCTTTCGGTCGATCTTCCTTTATTTGAGCTCAGCACTGTAAATTGGACGAGAGGTCATAGCCTAAAACTGAGCGTACGTAAGACACGATTGATTTGCCGCAGACATTTCTTTGCCGTAAGGGTGGTCCCTGTCTGGAATTCACTGGAGGAGCACATGGTTATGGCGCCAACGGTACTTGCATTCAAGCGCTATCTAATGAATATAGATCTGACTCGCTTCCTCAAGAGGCCCCAATTTTGTGGCAGCCATTGATTTTATTTTTCTTCGCACTGGACATGCAGTCACTGCATCAATCTATTTTTCTAATTTTTACTGCATGAACTTTTTATTGACAATTGACTTAATCTGGTCAGGCTCTTTATCTTTTTTAGGCTAACAGTTAGTGGCTATTCAGCCCTTGTTAGTCCTGTTGCTCCTGCAACGAATATTTATTTATTTATTATTTATTATTTATTATTTATAAGATTGTTCTATTCAATAAACAACTGGAGATAACTGATCGAGAGTTGAACGGAATGAGAAAAGTTTCATACTTTGTTAGTCTCATATATGTACGCTTTTGGCATGAGGCACTTGTAGGACGATGGGCACCAAAGAATGACTTGGATATGCTTCAACTTCTGAACTCTTACCCAAAAACAGATGTGAAGGAAAGTGCTTTGAAGAAGGCTACGGGACACCTTTGGCATCTGTCAGAAACAAATGTTGGATTGGCATTCCTGGATGAACGTATTACTCAAGCTGATAAGGAAAAGATGATCCAAAATTTAGAGAAGCCTGAAAGATTTTGTTACCACAAAGACATTCTTTGGATTATTTGGAGTCAACGATATGGCGGAATATTGCAGCACTGAGCTGAGAAGCACCATCAATGCCCTTAAAGTGGTAAATGACACTGCAGAAAGGGTATTGCCTTCATAAAGAAATTCAATGAGTCAGTCAGGGATGAACAGCAGAAAGAGTTCCTGTTGAGGATCGTAGAGCACCACAGAAAGGCCGTCACCAAGCGAACAAAGGCGGACGTAGCGTCATACAAACTCAACTAATACTTGTAGAGTAATGATTGTTATTTTACCTCGTCTTATCCAAGTCTTGTTTGAAGTTTAGTTTTGTTGGATGTTTTTTTAGAATAAACATAACCACCATTGAAGATCCTGTTTCCGAAGCCTTCTTTATATAGTAATTAGCAACTATGTTAGTGTGCAAAGTGTGCAACCTCTAAATATTACCCAATCTTTCTCAAATTGATCAGATATCTTTTTTATATCTATAGGAATGAGGGCATAAGCAAAGTCAACAATTATGTAACAATTTCATTTTAACCATATAATTTTGAAACACCCTAACCCCGGTATTTTGGAATTGCCTAAAACGAAAATGTACACTTACCTGTGCCCACACAACCTTCCCTCTCGAGTCACCACCATAATATTACCAGTGTATGTTTATGCAGTAAAGCTGTACCGATCAGCAGTTTTGCTTCCAATGCGATCTTATCTGAACACTAGAGAAACATCAACCTTGCTGATCGATCATAGCGTAGAGGGGAGGACCACCAGAACGAATGGAAACATTACAGTGTTGGTGCAATTCAATCAGAAAGGTACCATTGCGCATATGCACATGAAGGCTTTTCTCAATAACACTTATTGTTTGCGCGATCTAGTTGGGAACTGGGAAGAGCGGCGTCTAGCAATGACTTAAGTAATCGAAATGTGTTTTTTCATGCATGAAAAAAATTGTTGATGCTAAGAAATTACAATTAGTAGGTAATCGAAATGATTGAACAGGAGCTGCTAATTCTTAGTGTCAATTTTTACATTGCTGATCGATCCGGTCACGCTCTGATCGGCAATAAATGGATCGGTACAGCCTTATTATGCAGGGGTAATAATGAGGGTTGCTAGGAAATTGTGGAAATTTAAAATGCAGTAGGGGTCATCACCGTAAAATATATGGCATGGGGATGGATGAAGCGAATGTGAAGTACATAAGTTTTTTTTTCAACGAAGGAAAAATAATAGAAACAAATGGCTGTAACTAATATCAAGAATTCTTGATAATTAGTTCTACAAATTCTTGCTAATGTACAGGTACATCTGATAAAAGCCATCGGGAAAAATCAAATACTAGAAATAACACACTAAGCCAGCTTCATGCATTTATTTTCTGAGTGGTGTGGGCTATATTAAACTGGAAGCCAGTCCACCAGATCACGACCTTAACAAATATGAGCACTTATCTGCTGGCCTCGGCCGTATCTGTAAGCGTAATATGCCAGTGGACTAGCTCGTCAGTTATAATCCAGGTAACATCACTACATGAAACGTGCATAAAGGTTGCCTACTGTAATACTCTGCGATAATTTATGTTGATGGCTTATGACGTTACTTTATTCAATGTTACCACCTCAAATTTCAATTGCACGTTAGAAGTTTCTAAACATGACTTGGCATGTTTGCAACTAACGGTATGCCAGTTTTTACTACACTTTAGCCTACTTTTTGGAAGAGCTATAAAGATCATGTGAAGTTTGCACAGTGGTTGTCAAGTTGGAGAAAGGATAAGGTTTTTAACTCTACATAAAATAAAGCAAAACCAACCAACCTAGGTGGTATAGTGCATTCTTGAAAATTACTAATTATCCATGTGGTCAGTATGCTGTACGCAGTTTATGGCCCTCTGTCAATCAAAAGCACAGGATGTTGACAAAATTCCGTAAGAGTAACCTGTTACAAGGGTCTTATAAGGCATTGAAAAACTAGAAAAGTATGGAATTTCATAAGGCCCTTTTCCAGGATTTTAAATTTATGGAATTCTGAATTTTCAATAGCTGGACCCCCCACCGGAGTGGTATAAAGTAGGAAGTAGAGCCCTACCAGGAATATATAGATTTGTAATTTATTGGAAGTAATCGCCGGTTTCCAAAGGGAATTTGGCAAAGCATAAACATATCAAATTGTAACAATGAAAAATAAATGGAGAAAAAAAAAAAAAAGCCAGTACATGGTCGAAGTAACAACTATCATATCAAAAACCAAAACTGGTAAAAGGGGCCGCC
>JAHWFP010118195.1:0-12683 GCA_023313725.1 Lithobius niger | reverse complement strand
TGGACAAATCACACTTGCGAAAAAGAGCAACTTTTGAAAGGAAGATGCATAAAAGGCAGGATCTACTTTTTCCGACATTCAGAGGTATAAACAAAATAGGTGTCTAAAAATAGTGGTACTGAGCGGAGCACATTGAGCCTGAAACCTGGCGACAGTAATGCAGTCCTTGAATAGTCCTTGTCTTAATGGTTCTTGTCTCTCACTGTTTCAATGGTCTTTCTTCATCATTTTATCTACGTACCAAAAGGGCATCCAAATAAAGAGGGGGGGGGACAGCAGCCCAAGTACTCCCAATTTGACTAAGAAGAGAAAAAGAGAGATTTTTTTTCTGTGAATGAAGCAACAGTTGGTTACGTTTCATTAAAGGGACATACCTCCCAGCGCCATTTTTCTCGATCCACCACATCAAGTACGGCCCCAAAGGTCTATTTACTTACCGTTACTTTTTTCCCTTACTAAAAAACCGTTTTAAAATGTGGCGTCTAGGAGATTTTCTGTTGAATATTGTTAACTGTATTTAAGAACGAGCCGTAACTATATGATGCATTGCGCGTGTACAATAATCATGACGTTTCATCTCTGTGTGTACATCTACTAATTTTCTAATAATTACAATGAGATCTAAAATCTAATAGACTAATGCGGTAAAAATTAAAATTAATTATTCCAATAGGTTGCCGAAGCAAAATTATAAGACAGTAGTCTAAAAAATTATAAATTGTGATTTTAAAATACGAGCATCATTCCGGTTTGTGACGACACAATCGTTGACTTGATTCTGTCTCATGTACAATTCCCAAAGCCAACCGAGACAGCAGCTATACGAGGAACGCAGCTACCACCCCAGCCGACTTTGCCTCTGTAATTGCTCGGATGACGATCTGCGCGTAGCTGTAATTTGGCACGCGGAATATGTAATAAGGCAGGCCGGGTGTCCCTTTAATAGTGTGTAATTTTCTTCCCAAAGTCTAGTTGGGGAAGAAGCAAACTCGAGGATCAAACTGGGATACCTCGCCTTATAGCAATGTCGAGAAATTGTTGAGAATAGTCAGTTTTATTTGATCTACACACGCTAGCGTGTCGCGCCAAGTTAGGCAACAATCATCACAACAAACATCACACCAGTTCAATTGTCGAGGTTGTAAACCATTGTAATGCAGCGCCATAGCGTCAGTGTCTTATATCTTGAAGCATATAGCTGGGCACATTTCAGCTACTTGGGGAAATATAATGCGGTACAAAAGCTTAAATTGTGTTGAAATCGAGAGCAATGACCCACCTGACAAAAATTAACTCGTGTAGAAATGCCAGCTAAGCGGCTTTCAACGCAAAATATGACCCTCAATAACGTTGTAAATGTGTTAACTAGCTAGCTAGCTAATTCGCTCATCCCCATGTTAAATCCCATAGGGTGATTATTCATCGATACCGAGATAACGGGGAGGCTTCAAGCTATGAAATTGGACGAATGGGTGCAGTACAATACGAACTGCATACCTTTTATGGTTTGGAGCCTGGGGGCGTAACAGGGATGGCGTGGGAGGGCGCGTAAGTACGAAAATATTGTTATAACCATAGTTAGTATTATCGGCATCGTCTCTCATTGGACGGCCAAAGTTCGGACAATGAGAACGTGGATACTGACGTACGTACCTAGACACACAATAGTACATAACGATAAATCTAAACAACGTTGCAAAGAAATTGTATTCACGTCCAATTCACGAAAAATAAACCAACTGTAAAAACAAAGTAAAATAAACAAAGCCAAAAACTGGTAAGGAGGCCACCAAGTTGGGAGTGGTTCGGCCCTTCAAAGGAGTGATATCAACACACCAAAACTAACTAAATATTGTAATACAAATTACAACAAAATTAAAAACAAACCCAAAACCCATAAAGAGGTGACTAAGTTGAGAATGGTTCGGCCTATAGGCAAAAGGTAGTAGCAAATTGTTGAAAACCAATTTCTTGTTGACGTGGCACTTTATAGTACACATCTGCACAATAGTGGAGTTGAGCCAATACACAATTTTAAAAAAAGGAATGATATCATATCAAAAACCAAAACTGGTAACCTGGTAAACTGGAAATTACAGAATATTTAGCAATATCTGATAAAAAAAAATGTACGTGCTGTAGACAATTTCTAGAAGTTACAAGACAATAATTATCAGAATCCTGTGGATATTTTTGTTTTATATTAAGAGGAGTTCTGCAGGAATTACTTGTTATGATATATTGTATAAATTTTCATTAAGCTCAACAATGAAAAATGACAAAGTATTAATTAGTGAACTAATGAAGCAGCGCACATGGAGGAAATATTAATCATGTCCTTAAACCGAAAACGCCCTCAACGAAGTCTTCTTGAATCCTACTTTAAAATGTTATAAACATCATGTCTTTGCCTCTTTTGGTTCAAAATTTAATATATATCTTGATATATATATCCTAAAACCTAACATGTCCTTTAATCTACTCAGTTGAACTCTACCTGAAAAGTCTCTAACCCGCATGTCTCTATCACTTTTATTTCAAAAGTTGATATATACCTTGATAAAATCTAACATCACTGTATAGGTTGTGGATACATCCTGTTATTGTGTAATGTGCGATTATGACGTCAACAGAAAATAAACACAGCGGAGGATAATAATGATGTTTTAAAATCTGACTTTACTTTCTCTAAAAAATTCACAGAACGCCGACAAACAAGCAATATAGTATAATAATTATATCATATCAAAAACCAAAACTGGTAAAAGGGACTGCCAAGTTCCGAATGGTTTGGCCCTTCAAAGGAGTGATATCAACACACCAAAACATTCGCCAAGTTAATCGCACCGACTAATAGTTGGAAGATTAAATGAAATCTTGAACATTGCTACTTTTGGTTGCTACATTGCTACATTTAATGTTCATTCGGTGTGATTAAGTTGGTGAATGTGTGGTGTGTTGATATCACTCCTTTGAAGGGCCAAACCATTCGGAACTTGGCTGTTCCTTTTACCAGTTTTGGGTTTTATAAATTGTGTATTAGACTCAACTCAACTAGCCTGAAGATTTGTAATAATGTGCCACGTCAACTATAGCTGAGTGACCATTTTTCCAATATTTTCGGCACCCCATTGAGAAGCCGAATCATTCTCACCTTAGTCGCCTCTTTATCAGTTTTTGATTTTGTTTTAATTTTTTAAAATCCTTTTTATTTAGTTCATATCATTCCTTTGTGAGGCCGAACCATTCTCAACTTGGTAGGCTCTTTACCAGGTTTTGGCTTTATTTTGACATTTTGTTTGTGTTTCGTGAATTGGACGTAGACACATATTTTTTGGCATCGTTGTTTAGATTTGTGAGGACCCACTAGAGTGTGTCTAGATACGCACGTCGGTATACGCGTTGTATTGTCTGAACTTTGGCCAGCCAATCAGAGACTATGCCGACAACACTAACGATGGTTATAAAAATACTTTCGGACTTACGCTGCCTCCCACGCCATTCCCGTTACACCCCTAGGCTGTAAACTAGAAAAGGTATGCAGTTCGTATCGTACCGCGGCCATTCGTCCAATTTCATAACTGGCAGCATTCCCGTTATCTCGGTATCGATGAATAATCACTGTATGGAAAAAACATGGGGATGAGCAGATTAGAAACTAGAATTAAAGCTAGTAACACATTTGCTACGTTATTGAGTGTCAAATTTTGCATTGAAACCTAGCGAAGCTGACATTCCTACACAAGTTAAGTTTTGTCAGGTGGGTCATTGCTCTCCACTTTACCACAATTTCAGCTTTTGTACCGCTTTATTATTTTTTCCCTAGCACCTGAAATGTGCTCAACTATGCTTCAGGGTATTAGACACGTACGCTATGGCGACGCGCTACAATGGTTACCTCCTCGACAAATGAATTGATGTGATGTTTGTTGCATAACTTGGCGCGACAGACTAGCGTATGTCTAGATATGACTCTCAAATACGCGAAAAAGTTTTCAAAAATAACGTCAAAATGTTTGTTTTACCCTCGTGGTGTTTGATCATGACGTCATAGACGTCGAGCGAAGCTAGACGATGCCAACGGAGCGAGCTAGGCGAGCGATGTAGCTAGTTTAATCATAACGATGATGGTTCATAAGAATATTGCAGTATGATTAGACATATCAAAAACCAAAACTGGTAACCAAAACTGGTAACCAAATCTGCCAAGCAAAAAATTCAATATATTGATTCTGAGGGTCATTAAAATAACAAATTCAATGTGCACCAGGTCCAAATTTATTATCTAAATTAACAACTCCACTTTCATGTTGATGAATTTCTAGTCCATACACAAATTGGCAGATGTTTTTATCCTCGAACATTGCATATTGCTTTAAGAATATTTTTCCATTTTTTGTTAGCTCCTTTTTAATATTATTTGATTTCGCATGTTCTTTACACTTTATACAATATATGTAATCTGAAGACTGTACTCCTTTTCCAGTGTATATTTTTTTCCAGGTATTTTTGTTCCATTTCTAGCAATTTTATTAACTGACAGCCATTGCGTCCAGAGAACCTGCTGCCCCCCCTCCCCCGGCTTTGGCAGCCACAACTGCAGGAGTGGCAGAGAATATTGGCAAAATTCCTCCTTTTGTTTAAATAATGTTAAATCATTTATTTGTTTCGCTATTAAAGGTATACTACAGTTACATTTCAGGTTAGGATTTATTGTAAGTGAACATGCTTGGTTTTTATCGGCTGTGGATTTAATTTTCTCAATTTATTAACTCTTAAATGTATATTATACAGGGTGGTCCAAAAGTTGGGCCTACCTGAATATATCCTAAATGGTGTCAAATATCCTGAAAACAAGTTTATAGTAATAATGAGTAAACAGCGGGGATTCAGATGAGTGTAAAGACGATGACCTTGAAGACCTCCATCAAGGTCATCGCGTTGCTAACGTCTAAAGGAAGCACCGTAGACCATCAGTGCAAATTTGAAAGTTGTAGGTAATCATTAAAAACTGCCAACCCAAGAAACAGAATGGAAATCCATGTAGAAACGCCAGAGTTATGTGCAAAATACCCTTTGTGCACATAAACTTCACTGCAAGAGCTACTTGTCAAGCAGTGAAGCAAATGGAAAGGTTAGAAGGCAGTGACCAGCTAGCAGCTCCGGTCTGTTGTACACAATTATCCCAACGCTGTTTATTTCATGTTTGTTTGTTGTTTTACGGGTATTAGCCAGTTTTGTGTATTTCATTGCGTGAAATTTGAACAATGTTTCTGTCACCATTTTATTGTTCAGAACCAACGGGTGTGGTATGTGGTCAGACATGTTATTAGTGGGTTCTAAACAAATAACATGGGCGTACATAACTGTAACGAACTTGTAAATAAATTAATTGTAAATAACTTTGTAAACAACTACAAAAGCTGCAAACTTGCAACTTGAAGGCTGTTTTCGTAACCTCTACTATTGAGTCAGAAATGGAGGATTAATTTTGACCAACAAAGAGGGGGGGGTTAAGGGCCCAACTTGGACCATCACGTTTGTGTGGAATAAAAATAAGATGGAAATCAATCAAGAAGGTGCTCGAAATGGTGTCCCACCCATCTCATTACGGCATGCTTGTGCCCGTGACGTTGTGGAATGTAGTACCCGTTCGAATGTTGCTGCTGGGATGGCTCTACATGTTGCACGTATCCGTTCCTTTTGGTCTTCAGCTGTTGTTGTGGGGGTTTCATACACTTGGGCTTTAACATGGCCCCACAGGAAAAAGTCCAGCGGAGTTAAATCTGGTGATCGAGCAGGCCAAGCCGTTGGGCCAGCTCGACCGATCCACTGTCCTGGGAACAAAGCGTCCAACCGCTGTCGCACAGTTCTACGGAAATGGGGTGGGGCTCCATCAAGTTGATACCAAATTGCCTGCACCGTAGCTAGTGGCAGGTTGTCCATAACGTCAGTTACAACGTCATCTACAATGAGTTCAAGGTAGCGTTCCCCATTTAGAGTTCCATCGAAGAATACTGGGCCAATGATGTGGCCATTTAGGATCCCACACCAGACATTAAACCGCCATTGTTCCTGATGTCGGGCTTCTCGCAACCAGTGAGGATTCTCGTCTGCGCAGTAGTGCACATTGTGCGTATTCACGATGTCATCCCGTGTGAATTGCGCCTCGTCCGTCCAAAATACATGATTGAAAAATAAAGGGTCAGCAGTAGTTCTTCCCAAGAACCAATCGCAGTATTGCAGACGGGGGTCATAATCTGTTGCTCGCAGCGCCTGATGAAGATGAACATGGTATGGATGGAAACTGTTCCTCTTCAGGACACGTAGGACAGACTGATGACTGATGTCAAGTGCCCGTCCAACTGCACGACTACTGGTATGCGGGTTTTCGGCTGCTGCTGCGAGAACCATCACACTATTGTTGTCGTCTGTTGCAATTCGAGGCCGACCTGTCCGAGGACGGGCTACAATGCTGCCCGTTTCCAGGAAACGAGCAAGTGTTCTGTTGAACGTTCGTAGTGTTGGATGCCTTTGTTGAGGATGCCGTTCTGCATAAAGTCGAAGAGCTTCACGAACATTTTCGTGGGCCAAACCATAGCACACGATCATGTCCACGAGTTCTGCATTGGCGTAGGCTGCCATCTGAAATTACAGTGTTCTGTGTATCTGGCTGAAATTTGCTAAAGTGCAGTTAATTATTTACTCATCAGCCTAACTGAGAGTAGTTGAAGTACGGCTGAACTGCGCTGAAGTGCAGGTAATTAATGTCTCATCAGCCTAACTGAGAGTAGTTCAATTATGGCTGAAGTGTAGTTCTTATTTCTTAATCAGCCTTAGGGATCGGTCATTATTAATGGCGACCGGGGGGGGGGGGAAGAGGTATGGAGCTGGATTGACTTCGGGACCGACAGAATTTCGAATCCCCCCCTTCCACGAGACTGACTAAAATCTTGACCAGCTCCCTATTAACTCAAGATAATAAAACAAAATTCTGTTCCTTTTCATTCCCCAGGAAATACGTATAAAAAAGAGGGAAGGTTTCGTATTCCTTCTTAGGCTATCCATCGATGATATCTGTAGTCAACTCTAATTAGTAGATGTGAAAAATGTGCCGTGACAGTTTTTAAAGAAAGAACAAGGCTGATTACAAATAATAAAATGTTCCCCAAAACATTGAAAGAATCATATTCCAATGATGAATGTGCCATTGGAGCTTAACCTTTAATTTCCTCTCTAGTTTGTTTACGTCTTCTCTAACTTCCATCCCTTTGCCAGAGACTAACACTTCATGACCCCTTACAAAGACTAGACGAAAGAACTCTCCCCCCAATTACAAAATGACAGCATGGTTCCAAATTGGGAATAGTTGAATTCAGATTGAGATGTGCTGCAGCATAGTTTTCTTTTCGAGCTTCTCCAGCAGTGTGCGGTGTGCTTCACTGCTTGACAAGTAGCTCTTGCAGTCGTCTATTTTGCACACACTCTAAAATAAAGGGTATTTTGCACTGGCGTTTCTACATGGATTTCCATTCTGTTTCTTGGGTTGGCAGTTTTTAATGATTTCCTACAACTTTCAAATGAGCACTGATGGTCTACGGTGCTTCCTTTAGAAGTTAGTAACGCGATGACCTTGATGGAGGTCTTCAAGGTCATCGTCTTTACACTCATCTGAATCCCCGCTGTTTACTCATTATTACTAAAAACTTGTTTTCAGGATATTTGACACCATTTAGGATATATTTAGGTAGGCCCGACTTTTGGACCACCCTGTATAGTTTCCAGGTATCATTTGTATGCAATGGAATCTTAAATAAATAATATTATGTTATTTTCGTAACTTAGTTCAAAGCTTCTTTCAGACGTGTTAAAGGTTCAGCAGGATCTCTTCGTAGTCGAATTTTCGCTTCTAGAAAAACATTTTCCTTTATTGCTTTGGCAATCACAGCCGAAGTAGAGACCGCGAACAATAAAAGGAAATTCCCTCCTTTTTGTTTATGCAATGGTAAATCATCAGTTTGATTGTCACTTCAGTATTGTCACTTTCATAGTGTTTTTCGGACACTATTCATAGTATACGATAAATCTAACATCATTAAAATTGTTTAGTGTGTTTATTTATTTATTAGTGTGAACATCTACTCCTCTTGAAATAGTGGTGTCAAAAATTGGAGAAAGGATTCGGAAGAAAAGAAATTCTCCGAATTTATGTTAGGCGTATTCTTGAATTCAAAATTGGGTCATAAATGCCCCAAATTAACGAAAAAGACCGTTTGCAACAATCACACAACAATACATGACGTCAACGATTGTTGACCAACTTTTTTTTCGTGCAAACCTCGAACTTGTCGGGAACGTCCAGTAACCATGGTCTGGTGGCAACTTACCGGAGCCGTGTATACACATAATGTGAAATCCTCTTTCTAGCAAAACTAGAATTACTAATTTCTCCTTTCCTATTCAATATATTTCGACCAAACTTGGCCCAATAGTAGATAGGTATAGAAGGTATATTTATGCCAACTTTTATGCATTTCCTTGCAAGAGTAAACGTATACGGAGCCACACGTAAATTTGAAAACTGTTCCCTTGTTGTTGTTGTTGTGGTTGTGCTTGTGTGACACGGTTTCAGAAAAAACTGCTGCACCTACCGAAAATCTGAAACATAATCTAAGCCAGAATTTCTCTAGGCTTCATCCTCACAGAGACCACTTAATTTTTCGATTGGTCAATAATTTCGGAGTTACTGGTCCCTAAACGATCATTTTGACTGTTTTACATTGTTTTAACCATTGTATTTAGGGAACAATGCCACTCAGTAAACTCCAGATCCATTCTTCGTGCACGTGTTATGTCTTTGCTAAAAAGTTGATTGTTGAAGGGTAAAATGAAAGTTATACCTTGCATTGCTGGAAACACCGGTTCTCGTCAGATCCCCGAAGTTAAGCAGCATTGGGCTGGATTAATACTTGGGTGGGTGACCGCCTGGGAATCTGGCTGTTGCAGACATAGGGCCTTAGGGCTTCGGGCAGATGACCAGGAGTGGTTAACGCTCGTTAAACCCTTTAAACTCTTTTAGAAAGTTATAGTTATAGTTTTTGTAATTCTGGATGGGGCATACGGCTGTGAGCCATGGCTCCCAATAAATACTCGTGGAAAGAATCTTGCCTCCAATAAAATCTGACGAAAGAATCTTAGTTGTAGTAACGGGTGCATGGCCTTGGGCCAAAACCCGGAATAAACATGTAGTCGAAAGAATCCATGTTTCAGCTAAACGCATTTCATTAACTTTCGAAGTATTAGTAGGTGCGATTAACTTGGTTAATAGGATTAACCTTGGCGGCCTTTCCCTGGTTGAATGATATCACTATACTTTGAAAGGCCGACCCTTTTTGGAAGCTTGGCGGCTGCTCTTATACCAGTTTTGGTTTTGGGTGGATATATTTTACGTAAAGCACAACAGCACTTAAACAGATTACATTTTCTCAATTGTACATTTGATTATTTCAATTAAAAATCATCAATTTTTATTCGTGTACATTTTAACAAGTGAAGTGAAACTTCAATCATATAACCACCATTTTTTACGGCACACTTGACGTTTTTATTTGTAATCTGTTTTAAACTTGGTGCCTTGCATCAACAAGTCACTGTATAAAGCGTACAGGTTCCTGTTCTTGGCTAGGATGAAGGGGGGGGGGAGACGAAACGAACTTACCAGTGTGGGCGTTTAAGAAGCCGTGGTGGTGGGGTGGAAGCAAAGCAGGGCTCAAGTCAGCGTTTATAAAGCTTTAAATGGCTGAATTTCATGTAAGACTGACGTTTTTCTTTATCTTAGTTTTTGGGCGTGTGCCAGATTCTGTTAGCATACGAATTGCGCGAGGATGTCTCTTCGAGCGAAGCGAGCCAATGCCAACGGAGCGAGCGATATGGCTAGTTCTTAATTAATTACCACTTCGTCATTTCTATAACTGAGTTTTACACTTTTTCAGATGTATCAATACAATAAGTATGTTATAATATTCAGTAGGCTCTTTTGTTAGTCTAGTTTCCGTTTCTGTAGTATTGGATCCACTCTTTTCATAAGCATATTCTGGTCTAGCACTCATATCAAAATAACATATTGAATACACCACTGAAAAATCATTATAACCTAAAATAATTCCACTATCTATATCCAGATCTGTATGTCCTGCAGACACAAAGTTTAGATAACACCTCGCGTAATTACCTTTTGTAATATTATTTACATCACTTTTTCTAAGAAACATTTCTTCATTTATTTTTACTATTGTGGACTCTAGATTCATGTTATCAAAATTCATATTATTTTGTTTAGGCTTATTATCTCTGTTTTCTGTAAAAAAAAAACCTATAATTTGTCCTATTTTTTGTTGCGTTGTGTGTTGTGACAAACCAACTAACTGTAGTTCGTTGTTCTGAATTTGATCTATACGTTTCAATATATTCAAATACGCTATCAGTGATTGGATTTTGTTATAAAAGGTTTACTAATTTACTAAGAGTTTAACGTGATGGAGTGATCTGAGGCACAAGTAGATTTAATTCAGTAATAGTTACTTTATTAGCACTTTATTAGTTCGTTTGTGCACGAGAGTTTCAGAATATTGGACAGGAGGAGGAGTCGGAGGCGGCGGCGGAGCGGCTAACAATGTCAAAATGTTACAATGCTGCAACATGTAACAATAGGGTAACAATAGGCGAGGCGCACAATATCGGATTATAGCTCACTCGAACAAGATGCAACGATGGTTGGGTGCCGGGAAACTAACATTGTCGTTGTTTAAGTTAGCTAGCTCGTTATGGAGAACCAAAATTAAATGGTCTTGATTTTTCCTTAAATCGTCAAGTTTTAAACCGTAGGGTGCGAAGCCTTAAATTTTGAGGTCTACAGCCTGACTGATCGTGACTTATTTACTTTTTCAATGCGGGCTTCGGGAAGCCAGTTGAATTGTTTCCGCGTATTGTTGCCACGATACTGAAACAATCCAGAATCAACTACTCATCGAGATGACGCATGCTAAATCCAGAAATACGCTAATGTGTTGCCATCAAATAATAATCATGGGACAAACCTTCGGCGGAACCTAAACATAAGTATCCATTTCTAATGTTCCGTTTTTTCGAAAGCAAAAATCGGTGGACAGTGGACACATATAAAATGGAAGCGAAGAAAGCCAACAAACTAACTGAGCAAAAAATGGCTTCGCCATTTAGAAAAAAAAACACGAATAAAAACGGAATAGAGTTCACTCGAACGCAACGAACTATAATTTGAATTCCAATTCGCAAAACGTAAACCCACAAACACACAAACAGCAAAACGCTACAAAATTGAAAGTTAAAAATGCATACACAAAATGAACACAAATTATAGTTCAAATTATAGTTCGTTGCGTTCGAGTGAACTCTAATCCGTTTTTATTCGTGTACCTTCAGGGCTGTGAGTATGGGGATACGAGCAAGTTTTTTTCTAAACGGCGAAGCCGTTTTTTGCTCTGTTAATAGTTGTTATTTGTTGAATTAACAATCATGTCATTCTCATTTATATTCTTTTTTAATTTAAATTCGTATTGTACATCAGTGGAAACCGTGGGCCTTTTAAACAAATTAAATAATAATGGTAATGATACAATAATTACAACTTCATTATTACATTTAGTTTTTAAAATGTCGTTTCGTATATCCTCCATTATAAATAGGATTGGTCATTATTTTACTGAGAAAAGCTTTCTAGCCATCAAGTTTAGGAAGTGGTAAGCCTGCATTAACTAACTATTTAAATCAAATCTGTCTCTACTATTACCTACAGAAGAAATGGGTGCCAAAACCTATGATGGGCCATTGATTCTGAGTAATCTTCACTAAAATTGATTAAGTTTTCTACCGTTAATTGTATCCCTTCATATCGTCTAGGTCCTTCAATTGTTTTAAAATTTGCTAACAATTCATTAAAGATTCCAGAAACACTGATTTGGGCTTTCAAGGTATTTGTTTGCCCATTGGTAGAGTATGCATGCCAGGCATGGTCTCCTTCTCTGATCAAAGATATCAAATTGATTGAGTCTGCAGAGGAGTTTTACTAAGTACATGCCTGGTTGTTTCAGTTTGTCTTACTCGGGCCGTCTAAAGCGTTTGCACTTGGAATCCCTCGAACTGCAATGCGTGAGGGCACATCTCTCCCTTCATACTCTTTGTTGCATAATTAAATTGACCTGGATTATGGAAATATTTTTTCGTTAAGCCACAACATCAATATCCTGGGCATTTACTAAAACTAAGTTCTTTTCACACCGAAAAATATAAAGATTTTTTTTTTCAAACCGGGTGGTCCCAGCTTGGAACTTCCTGCCATCCTCTGTAGTATCCTCACCTCCCCTTGCGGCTTTTAAAAGAAACTTAAACGTGATCAGTTTGTTCCGTTTATTAAAGTGTTTTTAACTTTTCGGCTTGTTTTTCTTAACGTTAACGTTTCGTTAACGCTCAGGTCACGATTTAAGTGGATGGTTAATTTTTCTCTTCCTTGCCCTTACAGCACGTTCATGTGTTTGTAAAATCTATTTTATTTTATTTTATTTTAATGCCTTTATTAACTAAAGTTACATCTTCTGTAGTTACAGATGAGTCATTAGATTTCAATAAATTTAATACAATACGAAAAC
>JAHWFP010118065.1:119008-145873 GCA_023313725.1 Lithobius niger | reverse complement strand
CTGACTTTTGGACGCTTAATCTAAAGGTGAAAACAGTTTGTCTCCATATGGCACCGTTCCATAGATGGTGGGCTAGCTCGCCCACTTCCGCTTCATACTTCCGGGATTTTTTTATTCATTTTAACTGATTTTTGGACGCTTAATCTAAAGGTGAAAACCATTTGTCTCCATAAGGTACCGTTCCATAGACGGTGGGCTCACTCGGCCACTTCCGGTTACTTGAGGGCTACTTCCACTTCATATTTCCGGGTTTTTTTTATTCCTTTCAACTCATTTTGGACGCTGAATCTAATGGTGAAAACGTTTGTCTCTATCTGGTACCGTTCCGCAGATGATTGTTTCACTTGGGCACTTCCGGTCACTTGTGGGCCACTTCCGCTTCGTACTGCCCGTTATTTTTATTAGTTTTAACTAATTTTCGGAAGCTGAATGTAGTGGTGAAAACCGTTTGACTCCATCAGGTACTGTTCTAGAATTGAAAAAGGCGACAGATGGACGGACAAAGTCTTTGCTGTAGTCTTTGCAGCCGTTTTCGGCTGTACAGAAGAATAAAAACTGAGCGGCGCCACCAATGGTTGGGAAACGCATTTTATTATCAGCAGTCAACTCGTTAAACCTATTGTCGGAATAATCGCAATAGTGGGAGCTGGGGGGTGGGGGTGGAGAGAAGCAAGAAAACGCAGAAAAAAATCTGCATGCAAAGCACATGTGAGCGAACGAAGCTTTGGGGTTGGGTACCAGATCACGAGAAGAGCTGTCGACATTAAACCCATCCATAGTCTTGTACGTAAATCCCCCACCACCCCTTTCTCTTATCACATTTGGTTTGCTCCACTAAACTAGCTACTTGGACTGCCAAGAAAAGGGGCCCTTTAGCTCCCTATCTTAACGACGTGGTGGAAATAAATCCTTTCAAAGCCCATACGCGCCAGACAGTTCACACCATGTCCGCAGAAAGCCCAGATTACCGCTAACGCTCGGACATGCTACATTAGCGATACACAAAATGTCTCAAGTTTCAAGCCAGTGGAGGGGGCAGGAAAAAAAAGAGGGAAAAATTATAATTTATCATTTAATTTGAAAACTAAAACTTGGAAAATCCGGCTTTATAATCTGCAGGTCGTCACCCGTTGGGGACGGGAACAAAGAACTGTCACATAGAAAATTAACGAATCTAAATCCTGGTGTGTCCACGACCAAGAAAGGAGATTAAAATTTCTTTGCACCTCGCCACCGGACTTATAAACAAGAGGACACAAGGGATTGCGCTGAAGATTTCTGAATGAGCATTACTTTACTGGGTTTTATGAAGAATGAACCCATATGTTCCAAAAGTCAAACACGACTGGGTTCTTCTGGCCTTTAGGACCTCCGATTCAGTTCTGAGATGGGATAAGTGCTATGTTAGAACAGGAAACATTATCAAGTTGCCATGGTAACTACTTACCTGGGTTAGCAGATGTCTGTGACATCACCTGGTAAATCCTTGCGGTCAATCAGGGTGTCCACAAATTATTCACCCATAAAGAAACTAAATTAAAAAAAAAAACTAAAACAGGTATTGAAAAACTGTAACGTGCAAACTGTTTATTAACTCAAAACTACCCCCCCCCCCCCCCAATAGCTGGGAATGATGGTCTCATAATAAACCCGCACATGAGCCCCTTTTGTTGCTTGGAGGATATTCAGTCGAAAATCGATTTCTCCCTATAGTGTCCGCGGCCCATCTTGAGTTCGCCCCAGAAGGAACACAAATAATCGATTGTACGTTTTTGGTCGCAGAGTGCCTTGTTGATATCCAAAGTAGTTACAAAAACAATGGCGGCCGTCGATTAAAGCCGTCCCCTCCAGGAAGACGTAGCCGATCACAAAATACGTGCAGGGCTCAAGATACGCCGCGAACACAATAAACATTTTTAAGTATATCTATCTACTGATACCATGTTTATTACCCTGGTTTTGCCTGTGGGGCTTTACTAAGGATGAAGTGTACGCAAGAAACGTAACTTGTGTACAGAGGAATTAGGAGATAAGATCACCCAGGCGATAATATTGATACCCGTAAAGTGTCCGCGCCTATCTTGAATTCGCCCCAGAACGACACAGATAATCAATTTATGTTTTTGGTAGCAGAGTGCCTTGTTGATATCCAAGATGGTTACAAAAACAATGGCGGCCGTCGACTAAAGCCGCCCCTTCCAGGAAGACGTAGCCGCTCATAAAATACCTAAAGGACTCAATACAGGCCGCGGACACTATAGACATGCTTAAAAACGTTTGGGGAGAAATCAAATTTCGACTGGTTATTCTCCGGGCAACAAAAGGGGCACGTGTGGCGGTTTATTACGAGGCTATCGTCACCAGAAATTTTGTAAAAAAAAAAAAAAACTTTACTGAGTTAATAAACAGTTGGCACTTTTATAGTTTTTTTTAATACCTGTTTTCGTTTTTTAAATTTTTTAAATTTAATTTCTTTATGGAGTGAATAATTTGTGGACACCCTTTATAATAAAGCCGAGGATTCCTTCTGACGAAAGAGTTTGCTAATGGCTTCAGAATTCCCATTATTGACTGTTCTCGTTGCGAACCAACGGACCGAACGTCGTCACCACCTTCAATTTCTGGTGATTCCTAGCTTGCCACACATTTTTGTCTTTCAATTCGTCCATAGGGGTTAAACACTTTCAGGTTGGTCTGCATGAGCAGTTTGCTTGGGATGACGTCAGAATCCAAGAACTTCATTAAAAAAATTACTGCTGGCAAAATTTTCAGTACGCCAATAAATAATTCAATCCTAATTATAATTTCTCGTTTCCCAAAAATGTTTCGAAACTTCGGAACAAAACAAAACGTTCCTATTCCTCCATAACAACCAATTAAGTCATCCCATCTTTTGACAGTAGTGTTCATAATTATACGCAAAACATGCCAAAATCTTCAAGTGTCTTCTGTCTTTTAACGTCATAAAGAAACACGGTTACGAAGAAGTTTGGAGCGTGGGGAGGGGGGGGGGCGATACGACGCATTTACCATGCAAACTCTTTTGTTGTCTTGTCTTTTGAACCTCCTTTCTAAGGTTTTGAGCCTGTTTTCCCGCCCTCGATAATGAACCTCTAATTTCTAGCAACTTTCTAAAAGACGTATGCGTCAGTGCTCGGTGACAGACTGAAGTCTCCTCTCATTTAAGAGTAATTAAGCAAAACAGAACGCTTTAAAAAGTGGCTGAATGCGCGACACAAAACCACTCACTTGGTGAGTTGCCGTGCGAGATGTCTACAAAAGGGAACGCAAACAATTAAAACCTCCCATCCCACACCCCCCAACTCCGTCGCATCAACCCTCCTCCGTCCATCTTCAGTACTCGAATTACGCTTGAGGAATTTTCGAATCGCTATTTTTCCCTTCCATTGTAATAGTTTTTCACCGAAGACAAAAGTCAAAACTACACATTTGCACAAGCAAAGGAAATTACTGACTTTTTTTCTTTGGTGTACAACGCAAAGCGATACGTACCTTTTAGCGTCGTTTTCCTTTTATTTTTTTGAAACAACTTGAAAACGACAGAAGTGGGTTTTTTTATGCAATTTGATATTTCATCAAAGTCAGTCGAAAATTCCTAATACTAGCTGTACCCCCGGCGTAACATACGCCGTTCTAGCCAGTTCCTGCATACCTGAGCTAAATACTGTAGTGGGCAGTATGGAAAAAAAAGGGCGCCCCCTGCCTCCGGACTTCCCTAAGGCCTACGTCCTTACGTTCTGCCATTGTATGGTCAGATTCCCCCCCCCCCCCCGTAACGCCTTTCCCCGTCACACATCACCTGCCCCCTCTTCCCCCGATTCACCTATTGTGTGGTCTGAATATCCCCCTCCCTGCTTTCCCTCCCTTTGAACCCCTGCTGATTTGTTTTGTTACGGAGGAAGTTTATTTTTTATTCAATGGAGTACGCTCAATTGCCCGTTTCTCCGTTCTGATACCAAGCGCAATAAACCCAACAACGGTCGTGCATGCAGTGATTGTTATTCAACCAACTTTGAAACTCTTCAAGTCGGCTAAAAGAGCTAGCATTATTAAAGCAATATGTCGTTTGTCACTGATTGTTGAAGCCACATCCGTTTGTTTGACATTGTCGGTCGCTCGCCCTCTTTCATTGTAGTGCATAATGATGAATTTGCTTGCCCAACCTAAGCGTATTATATATAGTATAGAAGATTATTTCTAGTGTATGATTTTCGCTGTTTGACTTGTTTTCCTCTTTCCTTTTTATAATTTACAGCGAATTCTGTTTATTTATTTAACCCTTTGCTGAGCCTTTGTATTTATTTGTATTCATTCCATCTCCATTGCCATGACCGCAAGCATTCTCGGGCGAATGGAGCCCTGGTCACTGCTGTAGTCACATTATAGCGGGTTCAGTCAGTCAGTTTATGCCAGTGGAGGAGTGGCCATGGCGATAAAATCGGTACGTCAGTGATCTGGGGACGAATTGGGTAGTCCGTTCTAATTCGGTTCATGCTACTCTGACGATACGTAAATGCATAAAGGTGGCTTACTGGATTACGTTATTTCTAGTGTATGATTTTGGCTCCCCCCCCCCTCTTTCCTATATATTTATTTTATTGAAAATGACTCCCTAGCACGTTAACGTTAGAATTGCTATTCGGATAACAGAGGCTCAGCTATAGTCTGTTCCACATTATGTTTGCAGGAAACTGACTGTATGAAGCCACGTTTTCTTCCACTAATGAGTGCAAAAAACATGTGAATATCGTACTCGTAGAATAACAGTAACTGCGTAGAGTCTACAAGTGTGATATCAACAAGTTTTTGCACTCATATTGCAAGGAAACGTTGCGTCATACATTCAGTTTCCTGCAAACATAATGTGGAACAGAGTATAAGAGGGGCGCTATACAACTCAAATAAGAGAATAAAATCACTAAAAACAGTCCCCCTGTAACAGTCCCTGTAACAGTCCCCCTGTAACACGTTGACTGTGTTAAAAAGCCAGCAAGTACACATTTATACACTAAGATGCGACGTTTCGGGATAGTTCATCCCGTTGTCAAGCAAAACATTTTTTCCACAGCACAAGCTAAAGGTTACAACAAGATACACTTAAATGGTTTCCCAATGGGTTCGTTTGACTGGCCTACAAAAATTAGCACCATTTAGTTCGTCCAAATTTCCAGATCTTAGATCTATAACCTCTATCGAAATCGAACTGTCGCATCACCGAAGACATACGTCATTTTGACAAGTTTGGGGGGGGGGATTGAGGCTTAATGGCGCGTCGACAACTTGGTCATTAGCGCCAACCTCAGTCACAGTGCAGTGGTCCGGGTTGCCACTGCACCACACATTACAGAGATGTTATTCAAACCCCTAATCTAAATCTTGTCATACATCTGTACCTCCTGCAAAAATTGAAAAACACCGGACAGGAGGACAGACTTATCGCCCAATTGACGCGCAATGTCATGCGGAAGATGGAACCGACGACGAACACCATCAAGATGGCGACAATCAACAAGTAAGTGCCGGACCGTAAGTGGCCGCCGACACCAAGAACATTCAGGAGGGTCAACCCCCCGCAAAAGGAAACAGTGAGTAAGCCGGGTGTGACCAATCCGCAAACGGGCCAACACAACCTCCTCACGGCGACTACGGCGACACGCCGAGTGCCACTCCTCGACAGTGCCTTTAATGGTCCGTAACTTATTACCGTCTTGTCTGTCCCACAAGGTTTGCCAAAAAGCGTGTAACCTCAGACGCAGAGTTGGAAAGGCATCTGAGGGAACAAGGCTGAGATCCCTACCGAGAGGGCCAGAAAGGGCCCCTTTCGCAGCAGAATCAGCTTGTTCATTCCCTGCTATCCCAACATGGCCCGGGATCCAGCAGAAAAGCACGGTTTTCCGCTGGCCAGGCAAGCGGGAAAGCAAAGCTTGGACACGTTGTGTCAAGGGGTTCCGAGGATTGTAATTCGCCAAGGACTCCAGGGCACTCATGGAATCACTAAAGACAATGAAATGCGTGCCCTGAAGGTCAAGGATCCATTCCACCGCCAAACCAAGAGCCAAAAGCTCTGCAGAGAACACAGAATAGCCTGATGGAAGGCGATGGGCAATCGTTACACCCTTACACACACAAGCACACGCCACGCCAACGTCGGACTTCGACCCATCAGTAAACAGGCGCTGATAACCGGCGTACTGAGAACTCAGCCGCCGGAACTCCTGTAAGTACCTTGCTGGTAAAGTGGAACCCTTCGGGAGGGACGCCAGAGCAAAAATGAAACTGCCACCTGGGACAAGCCAAGGGGCAACTGGCATTCTCTCAAGCCTCAAGACGCAGGGCATTTCAAAGGCTATCTCGTGACAGGACTGCTGGAGCCTATCGCGGAAATCACCCTTACCCACCCTGCGTCTACCGACTCGCAAGTCTGGCCCAAAAACCATGGACCAAGCAGGACTGGATTGCACAGCACGCAAACGCACAGCATACTGAATGGCAAGCTGTCGCCGACGAATGGCCAAAGGTGGCTCCGAGGCCTCAGCATAGAGGCTGACCACTGGAGAAGTTCGAAAAGCCCCAGTCGCCACACGCAGGCCACTGTGATGCACTGTGTCCAACATCTGGAGAGTGGAGTCACTAGCCGAATCATAGACCATACACGCATAATCAAGTTTGCTGCGGACAAGGGCTCGGTAGAGGCGCAACATGGCAGCGCGATCGGCACCCCATGAAGTGCCCGACAGGACCCGCAAGATGTTAAGTGCCCGCAAAGCCTTGTCTTTAAGCTGGCGTAAGTGTGGAAGCCAAGACAACCTGGAATCGAACACCAGACCCAGGAAACGTGCATGTGGGACAACAGGAATTTGTGCCTGCCCCAAGTACAGGCAAGGATCCGGGTGCAGTGTTCGTTGGCGGCAAAAGTGGATGCACACAGTCTTGTCCGGAGAAAACCGGAAACCATTACTTACCGCCCAGGTCTGGACTTTGTTAATTGCCAGCTGTAGCTGCCGCTCGCAGGTCTGCATGCGAGCTGCCCGAAAGCGCAGGCCGAAGTCATCGACAAACAATGACTGGGGAACAGCAGCTTGCTGAGCAATGGGGTTGATCCCTATAGCAAACAAGACGACACTAAGAACACCACCTTGAGGCACACCATTCTCCAAGACAAACGGGCGGGAAAGAGTCGCCCCGACACGAACGCGAAAAGAACGGCCCGAGAGATAAGCAGAAAGCAACAGTGGCTTCTGTCCCCTCAAGCCATAGTTATAGAGATTACGGAGAATCCCATAACGCCACGTCGTATCATACGCCTTCTCCAAGTCAAAGAAAACCTGAACCAGATGATGACGCAGGCGAAAAGCCTCCCTCACATCTGATTCAAGGGCAACTAGATGATCGATAGTTGACCGAAACCGTCGAAAGCCACACTGGGACACAGATAAGAATCCCCGTGATTCCAACACCCACACCAACCGCTCACTGACCATCCGTTCCATAAGTTTACAGACACAGCTAGTCAGAGCGATTGGGCGATAACTGGAAGGAGAAGTAGGGTCTTTGCCCGGTTTTACAATCGGGATGACCACTGCTGTCTTCCATGCTGCTGGAATAGAGCCCTCTGCCCACACACGGTTGAACATCCCCAGCAAGAACTGCTGGGATGCAAGAGGCAGATGTTTCAACAGTTGATAGTGAATATCATCAGGCCCCGGGGCGGAGTCATGCGACTTGGACAAAGCTGAAACAAATTCCTGCCAGGTAAGCGGTAAATTGTACTCCTCTAGCCCATCGGAGCGAAAGTCAAGAAAGCGAGCCTCTTCTCTACGCTTAATCCCGAGGAAACCAGGATCATAATGGTCATCACCCGAGACCCGCGCAAATGCAGACGCAAGACAATTGGCGATATCTGGCACAGAAGAGATCACGGTATTCGCCACCTTCAGCTGTGAAACCGGGGAAGGCACGCTCCTCCCCGAAATCTGGCGCACCTTCTGCCACACCTGCTGAGAAGGCGTGGAGCGCGTGATCGACGAAACATAAGCTGCCCACGAAGCACGTCTAGCCTCACGGATGACATACCTGGCACGGGCACGACAGCGCTTAAACGCTACAAAGTTGCCAGTAGTCGGGCTGACCGTGAATGCCCGCAACGCTCGCCGGCGGGCCTGAATGGCCTGCCCGCAAGCAGGCGTCCACCACGGAACAGGAACCCGCCGCGGCTGTGTGGACGTACGCGGGATAGTAGCATGAGCAGCAGCAAGGACCACATCAGTGAAATGAGTGGAAAGTTCATCCACATCAGAAAAGTCCTCAACCGCACGCTGAAACACAGCAGCCTCAGCAAAGGCTGACCATTCAGCACGCTTAAGCGCCCACCGGGCTGGCCTGGAAGCCACAGAACCCCCTTGTGTTGTGGACAACACAATGGGGAGGTGATCACTTCCATGCAGATCGGCAGTGACAGCCCAAGTGAAGTGAACTGGGATGGCCAGCGAGCAAAAGGCTAAGTCCACCGCTGACCAATTGCCCGTTGCCAAGTTACAGTGTGTCATGGCTCCATCGTTCAGGATCCTTCCCTTGTTGTCAGTATTTGGTCCTCCCCACTGGACATGGTGGCTGTTAAAGTCGCCCAGCAAGAGGAACGGGGCAGGAAGCTGTCGAACCAGGTCCTCCAGGTCACCAACCCCAAAGACCTCATCCGGTGGCAAATAAAGCGAACAGACAGTAATATCCAATTGGAAAGAAACTCGAACTGCTACCGCCTGAAATCTAATGTGCAGAGGCACACTGGCATGCGGCTGAGAGTGTTGAACCACCACTGCAACACCACCATGTGCACGTGGCACAGGGTCTGCATCCAGACGGTAGACAGAGTAACCCCTAACAACCGGATTATCCGACGCCTTAAAGCAAGTTTCCTGAAGGCAGCAGCACAGAGGTCGCCAATGCGACAAAAGCAGCCGCAGCTCTTCCGCATGGGTCCGATAACTTTGACAGTTCCACTGAACGATGGTATGCGCAGGCATTAGGGCGGGCTTAAGACAAGACCATCCTCCTCAACTCCTCCTCTGGGCGATCCGAAAACATCTGAATCCTCACCCGAATCAAAAGATGGAGTGAGGGTCAGAACAAAGTTGTCCTCGGAAGGAGGAAAAAGTCCCGGAGAATTAGAACAGGAAATCTCTTCCTGCTCCATGGGCAGAGTAGTATCACAATGTTGAGGGGACGCAATGGACCCCTCAGCAAGCTGGCCGTTCAACGACCGTTTCACCGTCTCTCCCGGTGGAGACGTCTTCACAGGCGGAGTTGAGGCTTTACCGGCAGAAGCCTTCTTCTTCGACGGCTTCTGAGGCGCACTCCGGGCAGGCGGAGGCTTAGCCGAAGCCTTCACCTGCCTGGGAACAGTTAGAGCATCAGGAACAGGAACAGTAACAGGAGCAGAAGCAGAAGCATGTGCAGGATGGGCAGAAGTCGACGGCACGGCAGCAACCGGGTCTGTAGGACCCAAAAGACCCTGCAAAGATGGATGTTGCTGGGTCAACAAAGTAACAAGCATGCCCACCGTCCTCGTCAAAGACCTGAGCTCAGCGCGCAAATCCGCCAAATCAGCAGACTCACTAACTGGGCCAGGCATTGACGCACTGCACACCTGAGCAAAAGAACGTGTTAGCGTCGGCGCCGATAGTTTGGCTTTCTTCCGGGCCTCCGAGTAGGAAAGCCCGTCCTTAACCTTCAATTCCTGAACACGACGTTCCTCAACATAAACATGGCAGTCCCGTGAAGAGGCCTGGTGCTGACCACCGCAGTTGACGCAGCGCGCCGGGGCAGCACAATCAGTGCCCTCATGGGCTGCCTGAGCACAGCTAACACAGGTTGGCTTAGCCTTACAGGAACCGCTGGTATGACCAAAGCGTTGACAGCGGTAACACCGCATTGGGTTCGGGACATAACATCTGACCTTCAACCGCAGGTAACCGGCAGTAATGTGCTGCGGTGCAACCGGCGAATCAAAGGTCAGGAAAAAGGTGTCAGTTGGCTGGGCACCATTCTCGCCTTTCCGCGTCAAACGCCTAACGGCCGTAACGCCTTATGACTTGAGTTCGTCCAGGATGACATCATCACTGAGACCCCTCAAATCAAAGCACGTCACGACCCCCTTACTGCTATTTAAGGTACGATGCGGCTCCACACGCACCGGGCATAACCCCAGTGCACTCGCCTTCAAAAGCCTCTTTGCCTGAGCATCGTCCACAACCTCCACAAGGTATCCCCCAGCACGGAGCCGAGAGACACTCTTCGGATCTGAACCACAGATCCCCTTTAGCGCTTTGTGGACAGCGAAAGGACCGAGTTGTGTAACATCTCGGCCCTCGCCTGTCACCACCAAGAACTTCGGGACTTGGTCCCGACCCTTACTAATGTCCGGTAATTGGGCACCAGGCCCAACCATCTCAGGTTCCCTCCTCTGGCGCTTGCTAGTGCGGCGAGGAGGGGAAGAATTTTGGGGGGAAGAAAGTTTTGAGGGGGAGGGGGGAGAGGAAGTTGCCATGGAGAGCAAAAAGAAGTCGCGGCAGTGCGCCCCCCAGAAAAGAAAAACCCCGCGCGGCACTCGGGTGATGCAGGGCCGGAAGCCGCATATCCAGGGCCCTGCACCAGGAAGCTAACACCACCGTCTATCTCGGTGAGGTGGCAGCCTAAGCATGCCGAGAGGCGAGGCCACCAAGGAAGCCGTACACACCACCTCCCTCGATAACCCAAACAGTTCGGGTCCGTGATGCAGATGGATACAGCACAAGCCGCCTCCCCACAACGACAGGACCCGAAAAGTCATAGCCGATTGACCTTAGTCCGGCTCGCCCAGGCCACCCGTCCTCCGGAATAAGGAGCCAAAGCCCGAAAGCCAGGATCTCCGCCTCCACGGATTACTAGGTTGCAGCACACGGCCAACATGCTGGGGGATGAGGATGAAAAGCCCAGTGGCCAGAATGGGCAAATCGGAATCAAACCCAAAAGGGGATTCAAACCGCCAAACATCCTCTAAGCAGCCACCCCGGGCCCGGTTTGTCTGGATGTCCCTTCACCTCTTTCGGACTAGTGCTTGCGACGGGTGTTAAACCTGCCCGCCATACACACCGTAGGCGCACTCGCAAACCGTAGTGTTGAGGTTGCTAGTGTTCAAGACGGACTAAAAACCCTCCGCCATGCAGACCCTTGGCACACTAGCAAACCGTGATCTTGGGTTCCCTTTTAGTCGCCTCCTACGACACGCAGGGGTACGGTGGGCTTATTCTACCCCCAGCCCACAGGGGGACGACAAGTTTGACTGGCTGGGTTTGTTATTCTACCACCCACCCGATATTTATAATTTTTTTAGGTAAGTGTCTCACAACTTTTTGGGCGATCTCAGCATAGATGGATCTAAGAGAACACAGAAAAAAAGTTGTAAGATTATACTTGCCGAAAAATTTCCATTTTTATAGCGTTTGATTTCAGAAATTCTGATCAAAAGTAAATTATTGGGAAACGATGATAGTTTAGAAAGGGGAGGGATTGAGTCTTGTTTAAAATAGGGTAAAGTAAAATGGGGTAAAATAAATACAAATGCACACCTATTTACATTGTCTTTTGGACTAATATGTTAGACTGCCTGAGTGGGGAATCGAACCCACGACCTTTGAAGCCAAAGGCCGAGGTCCAAGAGCCATCCAGACACGACCAAGAGTCTTATTTGACTCTTTGTTGACCGTCGGCTTTCCGTCCTGTTTAAAATGGGGTAGAATGAATGCATTTTCTTTTTATGTATGGTTTTACTACAGGGTTCATACTCATATCTGAAAATAAATATCCCTGACTATCCCTGATTTTCCCTGACTAATTTCTTCAAATATCCCTGACCAAAACACTTCTATACTTTAAAAAAAATTTTTAATTACAGAGTCAACTGCTCATTCTGGAAGCCTGGCATCATAACTTCATCTGGATGGCAGTTGCACATTTTTCCCAATTTTTTTTTATTAAAAAATGGGGTAAGAAAGTAGTAGCAAAGCAACTGGAATTTGCGAAACCACACGGTTTATTCTAAAAACCAAATTCTAAAAATTAAAAAAACGGTTCTAAAAAAAAACAGTTCGTTTTTAGAATGAACTGTTTTTTTTTTAGAACCTTTTTTTCATTTTTAGAATTTCATTTTTATAATGAACCGTATGGTCTCGCAAATTCCACTTGCTTTGCTACTACCTTCTTGCCCCATTTTTTAAATTAAAAAAATCCCTGACTTTCCCTGACCGTATTTCATATCCCTGATTTTCCCTGACTTTCCAGGTCGGTATGAACTCTGAACTAATGCTTTTACCATATAGAAAGTTAACTATAGATATACCGTCTTACTTCTTCCCGTCCTACGCGGAGCTCTGGCGGTAGTTGCGGCTACTAATACCTCTGCTAATGCTTTTGCCTTCGAAGCAGCAGAAGGCAAAGCATTAGCAAGCTCCGCGTAGGACGGGAAGAAGTAAGACGGTATATCTAGTTAACTTTCTAATCTATGCTTTTACTAATACATTCACTGTGCTAAGTGAATGAACCAATCTCGAGGGGAGCCTTGGCTTCCCCTGCAGTAATTCTTTAATTTCATGCCAAAGACTTCCATTATTTTGAATCACTGTTGACGACTTTTATTGGGAAGAGGTGGTGGTAGGCGAAAACAAAATATTTACCATAATGCGCAGATTTGCACAAAGGAACGTATCAGCGCGGCGGCTTCGGTTAACATACGCTTGATTCTTCTTTTTGAGCTCGCTCTTCATTTTTTTTTTAATTTTCGAAAATTACGTTTAGATGGAGATTAACCCACGTTTTCCAGAAGCCAACAGCACGTGCACGCTAATAGCGGCGACACATCATAATTCGTCGGGAACATTCTCCGGGCTACACTTGCTTCACTACTAACAAGCATGCCCAACGATTTTACGATAATGAAGCCACCAGGGGGGGGGGGGCCGCCCCCGCCGGCCCAACCACGGCCGCGGAAAGAGAAAAATTTTTTTTTTTTTTTTTTTGAGAAAGAAGAAAAAAAAACTCCTATCATTAAGCGGAAGTAATCACCGTTCTTATCTAGCTCCAAGCTCCAATGGCTTGATGAAAAAAAAGGGACAATACCGTAAAATATACGCGGTTACCATGGTGACTGAATTAGGCGGCTCGAAAGACAGATATAACTGCAAGCTGGTCCACAGGGCAACGTCGTGCTGCGATATGCGGCAAACGTTAGATCGCAGAACCAGAGAAAGTAAGCAAATTTAGCACTGTCGAAAGGCATTAAACCGCGATTCATACGAAACGTATGTGTCGGCTTGTTGGTTTGTCTGGGGTGTATATATATGCAAATCCCAAATGGTTGATCTCAGCGCAAGCAAACGTGTTATGGCAGACATGGTTAGGAAAATGGAAGCACTGGAACCATAGGAGAAGAAAGGGTGGGGATGGAAAAGAAAATTAACGCGAACGCGTCGGTACCCTTTTCGATCAAAGGAGGACGCGGCGGAAGTAAGTTGGTAGCAACGCGCCTGCGCTGTAGTGTGTTCGTTAATAGCAACTGGGTGCGCACACCTACCAAGAGCTACATCTGAACACGCATGGTGGACGTAAATGGACGACTGTGAGTGCATTTTCACGCAGTAAACTTAGGCGTTACACACTGCACAAGTTACATCGTTCAAATGAGCAGAGGGCCAAACTTCAGTTCTTTCTGTAAACGCCCGTTCAGGTAACGTATCAAACCATACAACCAATAATTGCCCTTTACTGGTTTAAAAAAAATGGTTGTTAGCTTTTAGAACAGAGAACGAATTGGTTGCACTGCTTTGATGCTGCTGTTTACAGCATCGTTTTCGGGTAGTTTACATGGAGCCTGCATCATTACAAATACATGTTGGTCACACAATGAAAGTTATAGACAACGATTCTATCGAATAAAACACCACTCAGTTGCTTACCGCGAATGAGTAGTTTATTAGCTAATAGCGATTAACCAATTCGGCCAAAACACGCGACGAACCAAGATGGCGGAGGGCACTTCCCGTCAACGTGCCGGGTTGCCATGGAAACGGAAGAGAGTGCGTTGACGTGAGCAGACAGGCAGTTTCTTTTCCATTCCCACCCCTTTCTTATTCTATGTTGGAACGAATTATGCTGAAAAAGAGAAGCTCATGTGCACAATGTCAACGCAACCCGACGTTTCGAACTGACTCCAGCACATCAAGGAAATAAAAAAAAAATACAATACACTTAAAATACATAAACGTGCAAACAGACAGCCGAATGCAGGCAAAACTGACCAAGTCAAAACAACAATTCGAACAATTTTTTAAAAAAAAAGGAGAATTTAAAGTTTAAGAAATTTAAAAAAAGAGGAAGAGGAGAGTGACTTCTTTGTGCTGAAAACACAAGAAGAAGTGGCGACTTTTTTTGAGTGCAGTCTGGGTTTTATTCCTTTCCCCCTGGTGGTGCGGGTGCCAACGAGTTATTTCAATGGTACACGGTGTCAAGTTTGGTAACTGCTAATAAAGAATAAATGACAAGGTGAGGGGGGGGATTGAGGCTTAATGGCGCGTCGACAACTTGGTCATTAGCGCCAACCTCAGTCACAGTGCAGGATAAACGAAGCAAACAGCCTGCATTAAAGCCTGACCTTGTGAGGAAACAGGATACACTAATCTGAGAAAGAAAGAAAAGACAACTGCCCCGTCTGGGACTCTAACCCACGACTTCCCGCAGACTGTGTATGTTTGTGACCTCTAGGTCATCACTGAGAAAGACTGAACAGCTACTTAGCTCGGCTGGAGCTTGCAGCCAGTATCCGCCGCGGTAGCGCAGTGGTTAGAGCGCCCGGCCTAGTCTGTGGGAAGTCCTGGGGTCGAGTTCCAGTCGGGGTCGTTGTCTTTTCTTTCTTTCGCAGATTAGTGTATCTTGTATCCTCCCAAGACCAGTCTTTAATGCAGACTGTTTGGTAACTGCATTCGGCCGTCTGTTTCCACCTTTAAGCAATTTTAAGTGTATTGTGTTTTTTACTCTCTTGATAGTGACCTGGAGTCGGCTCGAAACGTCGGATTGTGTTGACATTGTGCATTTTGGGCTTCTCTTTTTCAGCACGGTAGACCTGGTGCAGCGAAGATTGTTCCCGAGAGACAAAACACCATCACCTTCACTGTATCGGTATGGAGGAATGTTTCCTTATTTTGCCATCCCTCGATAAATTGAGGGTTATAATGGCCGCCTGGAATGAAGTGTAATAACAGTGCGTGATCCAGTTATGGTTTAATGGCTCATGGTTTTGGTTTTGGTCATGGTTGGTGGGAAATGGGTTTTGTTTGACAAAATGTTTTGGTGGCAAATGGTTTTGGTTGACAAAATGTTTTGGTGGCAAACAAATTTGACATCGCGAACGTAGGGCTTGGCGAGTTAGAATTTCACATTAAAGACACCTGAAAGTATCCCCAGGTCAGGGAATTGTTGTATTAGGAACGGGAAGAAAATTATGGGGGTCAAAATTAGGGCTAATCCCATCACCACAACTGATTACATGAAAAGTGCGTGATAGCAAATTTGAATGTGTTACATTGCTTTCAGTTACGACACGTGACGTGCGCGACGTATCTTGAGTCCTGCACGTATTTTGTGATAAGCTAAGTCTTCCTGGAGGGGGCGGCTTTAATCGACGGCCGCCATTGTTTTTGTAACTACTTTGGATATCAACAAGGCACTCTGTGACCAAAAAACGTACAATCGATTATTTGTGTTCATTCTGGGGCGAACTAAAGATGGGCCGCGGACACAATAAGGTAATGGCCTTTCAACGGTATGGCACTATTGATGTTCCCGGTGCGCAGATTCAAGTTGACTATTCTTATGGAAACTGCTGTATCATGAATTAGAATTTTCAATCGTTGAATCCCAAAAAAAGGGATTTTAATACTAAAATCGGTTTTTACTTATCCTAAAATTGTTCTTACCTTCAATTTTACGCTTATTCGATTAGAATAGGCTTTTATGTCTTAAAACCCCAAATTAGCGGTGATTCCGCCGCCAGGTTGCACCAAACGACGCTAGGCATATGCTACCTGCTTTCCCACACACTTTGGAGAACTGGTTGGAGAATTGGCTCAGTTCTATCCTAGTTCTAGCTCGTAGGACAAAATGGCCTAATTGGGGTTTGCACCCAGCACTTATCAGATTGATTTATTTCAGATCAAGAACTGCATATTCGAGATATTGTCGAAATTAAACTTTATGCTACAATCTTAATGGGGCCCCCCCCCCCCCCCCCAAGCCCGTCATAAAAAAAAAACGCAGAGCGGATATTGGACATCATTTTTCACAGCTCTTTCCAACGAAAACCTACATACAGTGTAGCACCTCGATATCTGTGTGTCGTTTTCTGGTAGATTAAGAAAAAAAGTCACCGCAGAGGCATCATACTCCGAATCAAGGCAGGCAGGCCACGCCACGCAACACGCCATCCGATAATACAAAACCCCCACGATAAGAGACTTCGTCACGGGTCAAGTCACGTCAAGACTGGACACAATACCTCGTCCAGGCCATTCTTTTCACCCAATCGAAACCCTTTCTTCCTCTTTAATTTTCTCCTCCCTTCCAGCTTTTTCAGCAACAAAACAAACCTATCAGCGGACACAAGTTCATTATCTTGGGCCGGCGATAGAGAGCTTGGTAGGTAGGAAAGAGACGCGGGACGGACAGACGGACTGACCGAGGACCCAATACAAGTCCAAAGGAAGTCCAAACTAAAGAAAAAATACAAGAAGGAAAAAGGCGAAAAAAGGAAAGGAGAAAGAAAAGAAAAATCCTGACCATCTTGCCAGCACGCACTTCTTCTGTTTCGCTGAAGTTGAGATAAGCGTATCTGGAATGACGGTGACAGAACCAGACTAGGTTAGAGTCTTTTCGCTGCTATTGCACGGCTATTATCTACCGGTACGCCTGACAAAGTCCGAAAAGGGGACGGCTGGAGAATACGGAATAGCTGACCCAACCGACCACGCAACAGTCAGTCTCTGTGTATCTCCATCGTGGCGTCCTCGACAGGATACGCGAAAGAGGGAATAGAGTTTCGAGTTCGGTAATTAGGCCTTCGGATAGATTGGGCAGAGGGGTGAGGGGGAAGAGGAAGGGTTTGGTATGAGGGACAGCGGGCGGAGGGAAAGGGAGGGGGAGGTTGAGTAAGGAAGGGGTTTGAGCCCAGTGTTGTGTCCACAACAAGCTGGCAATGAGATCATTCCGGAAGAGTGGCTAAGAGAAAATCGTGCCCGCCATGTTAGCGCTAAGCTTCCTACTAACTCGTTGATGCGCTACCAACAGCCCATGTCGAATGCCTAATGCGTTTAAGGGAAAGGCAAGCCAAGCCCGCTCTCTCTCTCCGCTCTATACACACAATAGAGAAACAATGTTCGCTCAACTCGGTGGGCATCTTTGGCCATCCGCGCCTGTGGTGGTTCCGTAGATGCCTCACTTAGCTCGTCTTTCACGATCGCCGCAAATTCGATCGAGTTGAAAATTGAAAATCCAAGCCGTCTCCCACGAGTGGTTTGGGGGGTGGGGGGGGGAGCAGCGTGAAATCGGCTTTTGGCGAAGGTGGACAACGCACATGCATGATGAAGATGACGGACCAGTGCGTTAGCGACATTTTCCAAACTGTTTTATTGACCAACAAATTCCACGGTATGCATAAGCTTTCATAAGCAGCCCACGAAAACTTCCCTGATGCGGAAGCCATTGTTATTCAGGGAGAAAAGGAGAAACAACGGCAATAATTTGTACTGATATTCAATTTATTGCGTTTGGCTTATAGCGTACACCGTTGCAAAGGCCCTGTTACCTAACTACCGACGTTGTTTTGGTTTGCAAGATGGTGGTGAAATACAGCAAAAACTGGGTAGGTTTTCTTTGTTTGCTGTTCCGTGCTTCTTCAGCCGAATCTATTCGATTGGTTTATCTGCGGTTTTTAAGACCGTTATACTGGGATGATTCTAAGTTGCTCTTCGGGTGCATCTGTGTGATCACTGGCTTTTTAGCCATATCTGCTGGGTTTGCTCTCTATATTGCTCCTCAGTCACAACTGTGTGATCAAAGGTTTTTCTTAACCACATATACCGGGTTTATTCTCTGGTGCTTTTTAATCGGATCTGTGTGATCACTGGCTTTTTAGCCCTAACTGCTGGGTTTGTTACCTCTCTTGCTTCTCAGTCACATCTGTGTGATCAAAGGCTTTTCTTAACCACATCTACGGCTTTTTAGTGGGATCCCTGTGATTAGTGACTTTGCGCGGTTTATTCACTGTTGCTTTTAAGTTGTACTGTCTTATACAATCTGTGGCTTTTTAACCGCATCTGCCGACTCTGTTGCTCTCCCAGTCGCATCTACGTGATCAGTGGCGGTTAACCACATCTCTTGGATTTATTCTCTGTTGCTATGCAGTCCATCTGTGCAATCTGTGGCTTTTTAGCCGTATCTGCTGTGTTTTTTCTCTGTTAGTCTTTAGTCGCACCTGTGTGATCTGCGGATTTTTAGCCGCATCTGCTGGGTTATACTCTCTGTTGCTCCGTAGTCGCATCAGTGGAATCTTTAGCAACTTCTGTTGGGTTAATTTTTTGCTGCTCTTCACTCGCATCTGTGTAATCAGTGGCTTTTTAGCCGCATCTGCTGGGTTTGTTCTTGTAGCTCGTCAGCCGCACCCACATCTGTGGCATTAGCCAATCTTTCCTTGGTAGCTCTTCACCTGCAAGGCTTTTATCTCTTTGTTGTCACTTCATTTTTCTGTGATCCTACGTTTTTCTGCTCGTTTCTTGTTTTGTAACTCATCTACATGTACTACTGGCCTAAATTAAAGGCAGATTCTTTTCGGCACGGTGCAAATAACCTGTGTTGAGATGTAACACGCTATTTTTTTACGAATAGCAGGGCGCACCTTATGTGAACGCACACGGTGCACCTTGCAGTTACATAAGCTGCTTGGCACCCTGTCAACTTCCGTCTACACCGGAAGTTGGCCGAACGCCAAGCCGGGAACGAGGCTACTCTATTGTTCAAACCAGTTAGAGCCGGCTTCAACCTGTTAGCGGTTACGCAACGTAATGCCTCAGGCGACTTCTATTGTTCTGGCCCGCGTATAAATACGAGGGCCTGGACCATGGGAAGGGACTTGGTGTGGGGCAGACGACTCGAAAGGTTGTCTCCCTGGACTCTGCTAGGGTTAGACCAAGCTCCAACTTGTGTTTAATGCCTAATATGTGTTCTCAGTGCATAGTCCCCTAGCTATGCAGTAAGGAGTTAATTGGGTTTGAGATTATTCTTGGATTCAATCGTCTACTCCCTGAGTACGTCACAGTCCTGCTCTTCCCTCAATATCCTTCCTTTCTTCCATCATCTTTGTTCATTGCGTTCATATTTTGAGCATTAAAGCCTTAAATCAGACGCTGCTGCACTAGCTTGTACCAGTAAAATGGATTGAAATTACAACACTACAGTCATGCGAAACTTATTGTGGAGAGGTACATGTTAACAATATTAAACGCCTTCTAAAAACTAATTTACCGTGAGAAATCGTTCTAAAGCAGCGCCAACTACGCGCTCTGCAGGTATGCGATGAAATAGGTCCATTGAACGGCAATTAAAAAACGTAAACCCACGAATAAAATTGTGTGATTTTGAAGAGTAAAATTCCAGAAGCCTAACCCCCCAAAAAAATCACAATTAAATTTAATCCTGGCTCAGTTCGAAAAAAAAATCCATTTCAAACGTTGTTGTAGAGAGCTTTAATGGAAGGATCGGAAAATTAACTCGTGCCCGTGTGTGTCCATGAACCTTTAAGAGAAATTGATTTTACGCATCCCCATTTTTCTCCGTCGTGACAAGCTTGGTCTCACAAACCCTTATTCGTACCCGATCTAGTAGCCTACCCCAAATTAAAAATCAAATTAACATCGACCAAATAATAACTCCAGCAATTGACACACTGCACGTTTATCCCTAAACCAGCATAAGCCAAAAGGCTTTAGCAACACGGGGAGTCAGCAGAAACCTACCTCCCCCAAAAAAGAAGCAAAGCACACAGGATGTTTGGCCTCATTGGTAGCTGGTAGCGGGAGGAAGTCTGCTATTATGCAGATCGCGACTCGGGATGAAGGAGACACAATTTCATTTCCTCATTGGGGGTGGAGACACGCACTCGGAACTTGAATCTCCTCCCCCTCCATCTACCCCCACAACCCTTCCTATACCCACCCCCCTGCCTTCAATCTTCTCCACAAACTCCCTACTACCACACAGGCACACCCCGTATAGGAAGCTTAGATTAAACCCCTCTCGCTCATTGGCCTGCCGGTGGCGTGGGTCGTTAAGCCTCCGTCGTCGCTTCTGTTGGGAGCTGCTTGAGAACTGAAAGGAAAGTTTTGGAATTGGGACAAAGCCCACCCTGCGGGTTACGGCCACTGACTATTCTAGGCTGCAATGATCCCACCAGTGCTTCCGACCCTCACACCACACACACACACACAGAAAAAAAAAAAGTCTTCCGCCAGTAGCATCCAAACTAAGAAACTGAGGTTGAAGTAGTTGTAGTGGAAGATGGCTATGTAACCTTAATCTCTGATGATCACTGGCGAGGCTGGCAAAACGTCCACTTGGCGACCACGACATTTGAGTGGAGGAGACCCTT
Organism: Lithobius niger; assembly: GCA_023313725.1. NCBI lineage: Eukaryota > Metazoa > Arthropoda > Chilopoda > Lithobiomorpha > Lithobiidae > Lithobius > Lithobius niger. Next base: position 125,130 of record JAHWFP010118065.1, on the reverse strand, counting down.
GTTGTCCCTTTGTCCCAAGATGAGCCTCGATTTTGAAATTGGGAACTCCAGCAACGGTTTTGCTCTTAACTCGAGACATACACTTAGCAGTACAATTAAGAAATTCAAACTCTGCACCATCTTCGTAAATGACAGGGGAACTAACTTGTAAGTCTGCTTATCGAAATCATCAGTACCAAGAATTATTGGGTTGGGGAGGAGAATTTGTGACTGACACCCCTTACGGAAACGTCTTAGATTCATTCATATTAATTCCGTCTAAGTTTATAGAGGGCGCCATGAGTTTTATGTGGGAATTTCTACTCAGTTTTCAGCCTAAAATTATAACTAAACTAAACGAAACTAGCTTTTATTTAATTATTATTTAGTTCAGCTTAGGCCTAGTTGTAATTTAGTTTATTATGGATTTGGGCTGCAAAATGAGCAAAAATTACCGAATGGAATTTTGCCCTCTGCAGGGACGTTTTTATGAGGGGGGGGGGGGGTTGCCCCCCCCCCCCCCCCCCCCAAGTTTGGCCAGTTGGCAAATCAGTCGGGAAAAGTACATAATGTTTGGTCAGTCAGCAAATCAGTCGGAAAAATTACACACACGTTTTTGGCTAGATGGAAAATTATGTCGGTAAATTTCTGGTTTATACCCCTCCAACATTTATCCTTCCTGAAGTCTCTGGCCCTCTGAATACTCGGATGGAACTAATAGGAATGAATGTAACACTATTTAATAGGGACTTTTTAGAGTTACAAATTCTCCTCCCCAGCCCTATAAATTCTTGTCAGTACACATACATCCAGCTGCTTCATACCGAATGGAAGAACTAAGCTGTACATTTGTTTTATCTAAAATCCTCACGACACATATCCAGTTGTTTATGTAAAGTTACCCCGTAACACAGCAAGAAACCGCAAGTTCATGAATTCAAAACATACTTTAATTTTAAGCCTTCCCTCCTTTTACGGGTCTTGTTCACAAACATGAATGAATTGCAAAATATAAACGTCGAGTTCAGCTCTTTAGATACTGATCCTCCATCGTGTTAATGATACCCTGCCTTCGAAAACCCCAAGCCTAACTCAACCAAACTCGTCCAATCTGGAGGCAGAGCGGCACCCACTTGATATCACGCATCCGGTGTTGTTGTACCAAACTGTCTCCAGATGAATGAGTTTGGTTGAGTTCGGCTTGGTGGTTATCGAAGGCACTGATTGTCATTAACAAGATGGAGGATCAGTGTTTCAAACGAGATGAGCTAGCTCGCCTTTTATTTTGTATTTTATGTGAACAAGGCCCATAAGAGGAGAGATGGTTGTAAATTAAAATGAGTTTTGAATTCATGAACTTATGGTTTCTTGTCCTCTCAAGGGAAGAAACCACTGCACTGCACTGCGACCGAGGTTGGATTTAATGATCTAGCTGTTGACGCGCCATTAAGCGTCAATCCCCCACACCCACCCCCTTACCAGGGGGGGCTTACCAAGGGGTGAATGTACGTAAACAACCAACAACTGCAAATTAATTTTACATTGGCGTATCCAGCTGCTTCCCAGCCTCTTCTTAATGAATCAAGGAACTTACTTGAAGGTCTGCTTCATCGAAATCCTAAAAAACAATTATTATGTCCTACTGCTGCTTCTTGCCGAATTAAAAGAGCTAAGCTGTACATCCTCTTTATCAAATTCCTGAAACATATATTCGTCTTCTTCTTACCGAATTAAAGAAATACCTTGTAAGGTCGCTTTATCGACCTCCTCATAATATATAACACACGTATCCCATTGCTTCTTATAGAATTAAAGAACTAATTTATACGTCTGTGTTATCGAAATGCTCACAGCACACATGTACGGATGCTTCTAACCAAACTGAAGAATCATAATTATGTCTTGGGTGCTTTGCTTTCGTTGGGAATATGGGCTCATAGAGTTAAAAGAGGTAATAGGCCAGTTCTTACTAGCCATGGGGAAGGGGGGGGGACGAGGGTGAACTGTGGTTTAATAATGCGTCGGCAGCTAAACCACGCACCACGGCTGTTTGCCGTGACGCACGTGTCACGTGACTGGGCTAGACCACTCAGACGGCCAAAGATCCTCTCTTCTCGTTCGTCTTTGGCTGATTCATGATGACATCACGGCAAATAGCCGTGGCTCGTGGTATAGGACATCAGCCAGGATTCAGACAATATTTTAATTCTCAATTTTCATATTTCCAGATTTTCCACTAGCAATTTCCAGGTGTTTACAACATGTTTAGTTAGGAAAACGGGCAGAAGCTAAGCTAATATTTGTACGAAAACGATTCATCGGCCCAGAAAATAGCTGTTTAGAAACTATTCCAGATGGAACTAAAAGCATTTTCATCACAGATATTTGATAGCCTAAGATTGGTTTATTGAAGTTATATCGAAAATACTTGAACATATTAAAGCACAATTAAAAGTTTTGCTACTAGCAGACGGAACTTGCATATCAGACACATTTTTTTTTGCAAATTTCCCTGTCTTTTCCCTGATTTCCAAAAAATGTCTTGTTTTCCCTGAAATTTCCCCGAGATTTTGGTTCTATTTTCATTTTCCCTGAGATTTCTAGGTTCTCCAGGTATTCCAAGTTTCGTCTGAACCCTGTTACCACACCATCCTCAGTCACAGTGCAGTAGTCGGTGCACACATTACAAAGATGTTAAACAAACCCCAAACTAGGCCTTATCATACATCTGCACTTCCTGCAGAAATTTTAAAAATCCCGGGCAGGTGGATAGAGTCATCACCCAACTTACGCGCTGTGTTTCATGGAAGATGGAAATGGCGACGAACACCTTCAAAATGATGATATTCCACAAGCACGTGAAGGACCAAAAGAGGCAGATGACAATAATGACATTCAGAAGGTAATTCTCCCTCAAAAGGAAACAATGTACAGCGTGTCCCAAAAGTCACTTCCCATATGGGGGTTAGCACAGATGTTCAAAGTATCAACCGTTTACAGCAGGGGTCCCCAAACTTTTCAGACTGAGGGCCATATAGCGTAGTTACTTATGTTTCGCGGGCTGGATTTTTTTCATCTGATCCTATACGGGTTTCAGCAATGGCGATCCACCCACTCCACTCCCCACCTCCAAACACTGGTTATGCTGTGTTTTTGTAAATTAATATCACAGTATTTTTCCACCTCCTTCCCAAAACTACAGTTGCTCCTCACTGTTGGAAACTGTGGGCTTTCTCTCTTGGCAATTTATCGATGTTGAGATTTAAAAGTGGATGCTCCAATTCTAAGTAGTGCATGCAGATCATCAGCCTTTCCTGAACAAAGTCGAGATCTTCCCAATTTCGAAAAAGTAACCTTTACTTCATTAAGGGGAAAGGAAAATATACCTTCAAAAGGATAAAAAAAAAGCAGAAAAATCGCATTTATTGAAAGTAAAGCACGGGCCGGATAAAAGTGCTTCCCGGGCCGCATCTGGGCCCCCGGGCCGTAGTTTGGAGACCCCTGGTTTACAGCAATACAATGTCCAATTCGGATTCTCCGATGGCTGCAAGCATCTGTGGAGTTATACCACGGACTGTTTGCGTGATTCTGTTCTTTAAGCCATCGAGAGATTTATTGAACTTTCTCAATAAATTTGACACCGCTTGGTGTGATGGTGTTTTCAATATAGGGGATGCTGCCGGTGAAATTCATTTGCTACATCTCTACAGCTTCATTGGTGGTCGACACATAGCAACACAAGCTCAAGACGTTGCTCTGCTGTTAACATGGTCGGGCTTGAGCGTTCCTGTGTAACCCGTTGCCTGAAGTACACTTTTTCCATATGGCAAGTAACTTTTGCGACACACTGTATTACGTCCGGATGGGACCAATCCGTAAACAAGACAACAACACCCCTTCTCGGCGCCTGCAGCGACAAGATAAGTGCCAAACGTGGACAGTGCCTGGCCATGTCACAAGCCATGGGTAACAAGAAAGGATGAACTACGTATTAAAACCACGTTTGATCAAGTAATGAGTCAATCTAAACAGCAATGAAACGAAGCACGGGAGTACCCTGAAGTTACCGAGGATTACCACGAAATATTAGGAATGCCACCGGCTTACTACGATTACCTCTAAGAATACCATGGATTACCAAGCACTAGCAAAACCTTGCATCCCAAAGTTGACCTCGAAGTTGACACCAAAGTTGAAATCCCCTTGTATTTTCGAGTACGTTTTCAGGCTGTCTTCAAATATTTTGTGGCTAAGTTGCAAACTGAAACAAATTGCCCTTCCTGAAAGGTTACGAAAACCTACGAGCACATGAAATGATCCTGATTTAATTTTCGGAAAGCAAACTGCCTTCCTTGGTCACCTGCATTAAACAATGCATTATACAATGATGAGTGGTGAACTCTTACATACCTCCAACTACCACTGAAATGGCAACCTAGGAGGTATATGTAATGGTTCATCACTCCTCACTGTGCGTTTGTTGTATAATGTTCCACGGAAAGCGATTTACTTTCCGAAAATTAAATAGGATCCTTTCACGTGTGAGTGGGCTTTCGTAGCCTTTCAAAAGGGCAATTTGTCTCACTAAGTTTTCAGGTTTTGCAGGGTTTGTACGAACCCCTTAGTGATCTTGGTGGCAAGTCAGCAAAACTAACACCGAAATCTCCTATAGTTCTGCTGCCTCTTTGTTTTCCTTGGCTGAAAAGGGTTAATCTAATACACGCATTCCTCAAAATCTTCATTTATTGATTTGCTTGGCAACGGCGAAGTGAGCCGAACAACGTCTGTTTGCTATTATGCAACTTTTTCCCCCCCGCCGACTACGCCTCTTCAAATACCACACATTGGCATCGATCTACAACAAAAGGGCGGCGGTGTGCTTCACTGCCGTACAACGTTGCATTCGAAAACCTAATCAATAAGCGGATTGCGACAAGCACAATTTAAAACTTATTAAAAAAAAAAAACCCACATACATACACACACTACGATGCAGCTGCCATGTATAGGTGACTGGAGTCACGTTGAAGAAACCTGCCTTCTCACTGCATTCACCGGGCGTAAAATCCCGTTTTAAAAATGAGTGCAAGAAAGACGGAATAGAAAGAAGAAAAGAGGGGGAAGAAACGAGAAACAAGAAAAAAAAAAAAAAAACGAACGCCTCAGGTACGTATGTGTTCTTTCCATCAAAAAAGAAGGGTTTGCGGTTGCGGCATAATTTGACAAGCAATTGCGGCCCGAATGTGCTGAATTGGGGAGAAAAGCAGGGTAAGGAAGGTAAGGCAACACACACATTCATACCGAGGTGGATGACATGTTTTACCGCGGAGACGTGCGCCAGCAATTTTGCTGACTTGGAAAAGAGCAGTTAGTGCCAGTCACCGTCCCTCGATCGCCTGGTCGATCATGATGACCGGCAAACTACTAGAGAGGACAGACGGACCGGCGGACAGACGGAAAAGGAGTGGAGCACGTAAACGAGGCAGGCGTAAAACTGAAGTTCCGGCCGACTAACCAGCCTACATCCTTCAAAAGATGATTAAAAAAAAAAACCGGAACGACGAAAAAAAAATGTATTGCGGAAAGCGGCGGCGTATAATCGTGCAAGAGAATAACTTTAGCTGAAAATTAAAAAAAAAAATTAAAGAGCCTGGCTTCACATGGTATACATACTCGTATACTCCAATCTTCCGCAAGGGTGACTCGCGCAGCGATATGTACGAAAACCAGTTTACCTCTCCTACATGGGTCACTTTTCAGGAAATCAACCTGTTCCACTCACATCCCCTGCATGGGTAATTTTTTAAGGAAACTCAACCAGTTCCCCACAGATCCTCTGCATGGGTGACTTTTGAGGGAACTCAACCCGTTCCCCACACATTCCCTGCATGGGTAACTTCTGAGAGAACCCAACCAGTTCCCTCTACAACCCCTGCATGGATCACTTTTGGGGAATTCAACATGTTCCACAAACATCCCCTGTTTGGGTCAGTTTTAAGGGAACTCAACCAGTTCCCCACACATTCCCTGCATGGGTAACTTCTGAGAGAACTCAACCAGTTCCACACCCATCCCCTGCATGGGTCACTTACAGTAAATTCAACCAGTTCCCCACACATCCCCTGCATGGGTCACTTACAGGG